>ML975457.1:0-37062 GCA_010015605.1 Decorospora gaudefroyi
TGGCTGCCGTGGCCGTCTAGAATCAGCATCCTCCAACGATTGTCTAATGGAGCCGTCTTAGGCAGGAATATACGTTGCAGCCATTTAAGGCCTATCGCATTCAATGTCCAGCCGTTCTTAGAAGTTGTGTAAAGCTAGTTAGGTATTATCGCAGGAAACCAAGTACTCTGTAGGTTCTTGCCCTTGAATATTACTCCGCAGCGCAGTTTCTTGCCCGTGGCTAACACGCACTCGATTATTAATGCCCACTCGCGGTTCTCTAGGGACTAGTAGTAAGCCTTCTTCTTCTGACTAGATGCGAGCACTCTAGTGTTAGCACATACACCTAAGGCCTTCCCAGTCTCATCCATATTCCACGTATCCTTAGCTCTTATACCTAGCCTCGTACGAGTCCTCTCAAAGAGCTCAAGGAACGCGCGTATCTGTACTGGTGTTGCTCCCTCAGCTCGAGCTGCCTCAATCTTTCGACCTACAACAGAGGCGACGCGTAGGTTGCGCTTGAGGAAGGCAGCCATCCAATGCTTGCCTACGGGTCTGTGGTCTCCATTCATCCGGAGGATTCGGTTCGCCATTTCTCGTGCGCGTGCGTAGGAGGGAGGAAAAGCTCGTGCGTCTTCTTTGAGTATCCATTGTACGAGGAAGTCCTCCTACTCTAGAGTTAATCGCTGCTGGTATACGTGGCTGGCTTAGTTGCTTTGTCTGCCGCGTATGCGCGTTGAGATTGTGGATTGCAGGATGTTGTACGCCTTTGCAGCCGCCCTCTGACTTAGGAAAACACTAGCATTAATATCGCTAATAGCTGCTTGTATAGCTGCTTCACGGTCGCCCATTTTGGTTAAGTATGTGGAGAGATAACACGTGTTTTGTGTGCGAGTGCTGAGATTTGTAAGTGATTAACATCCCCGGGTGATTAACATCCCCGGGTGATTAACATCCCCGGGTGATTAACATCCCCGGGTGATTAACATCCCCGGGTGATTAACATCCCCGGGTGATTAACATCCCCGGGTGATTAACATCCCCGGGTGATTAACATCCCGGTCGGCTAGCTTAAGATAAATTAAGTTAGCTTGGTCCGTGCGACATCCGTTCCGACGACCATCATCCATCCTCACCCCAACCTCAACCTCCATCCCACCATGGCGCCACCACACAACCACACAGCGCCCAAACAACCGTTCGGGACCTGTCATGTAACCAATCACCAACAAAACAGTCCCGACACCTAGATTCCAAAACAATGCTCCGCCGAATCTTCTTCCGCGCCCGCAACCCACACCACACATGCACACGCCGCCGCTACTACACCACACCCACACCCACACCCTCCCAATCGCGCATCCGCCGCTTCAACAACCGCCTCCCGAAATTCCTCCACAAGTATACCAATGCGCTCTCCCACGCCCCCGTCACTCACATCACCTCGTTCCTCCTCCTCCACGAACTCACGGCTATAATCCCCTTGTTGGGGCTCGCGGCTTACTTCCATTATGTGCACTGGTTGCCGGCCTGGGTTGGGGATGGTGCTTGGATTGAGGCGGGTGTGGAGCGGTTTGGGCGGTATTTTAGACGGAAGGGGTGGATTGGTGGGGAGGAGGTGGTGGATGTTGGTGAGATGCGGGGAGAGGGACAGGAGAGGGTTTGGAGGGTTGGCGAGGGTGGGGTGAGGGTTGTGGTTGAGTTTGCGACTGCGTATGCGATTGTGAAGATGTTTTTGGTGCCGCGCATTTTGTTTAGTGTGTGGGCTACGCCGGCGTTTGCGCGATGGACGGTGGTTCCTGGGTTGAGGGTTTTGGGGTTGTTGTTTGGGAGCAAGAGGTGGAAAGGTGGTGGTGGTGCGTCGACGGGGGCTGGGACTGGGGCTGCTGTGGTGCCGAAGCGCGGTGGGAAAGGTTCATGATTCTCGAGACGTGTTGGAAGATATGCCTGGGCTTTTGCGCTTTTCGGAAAGCATCGTGTGGTCAAAGGTGGCGGAATGTATGTTAATTTTCTGTGTTTAATACCACACGCTCCTGCTCACCAAGCATCTTATCGTAAGTAAATTTCTCAATTCTCCTTCGTACTGTAAACCCAGCATCCCCCCTCTCATCATCCACTCCACGTGCGTCATCGCCTCCCCTCCGTTTGCGTCGCCTACCATCGGCCACAACACAATCCGTTTACATCCCTCCCCCTTCACAATCCAAATCCCAAACCCAACCAATCCTACAATCCACAAGATGTGCTTCACCAACGACGACGAATACCGCGACACTTACGAATCCAGCGTCGAAATCCGCAACGGCCGTCGCTACTACACCCAACAGTACTACCCAGGCCATGGCATGTCGCGACGCCGCAGGTTTGGCTTCGGCGGCTCTTATTATCCCTCGCGGTACTATGCTGGCCCCCCGGCTCGTCGCTATGTAGGCGGTCCGGTGGCGTATCCGGCACGGTATTCGCGGTATGGAGGTGGGTATGCGGGGGGTGTGGTGCCTGGGGGTTACTCGAGAGGTGTTGTGCCGGGAGGGTACTCGCAAGCCATGGTGCCTGGAAGCTTTGGAGGTGTTCGTCATTCTGGATATTCATATGGGTATGCCTATGTGCCTGGGTATCTCACTGGGGCTCGACAGCTTATGCCGCTTCATTCCGGTGCGGTGAGTTTTCATTTTTCTTTTTCGCTCTTTCTTTTCTTGTTGTCCTCCGATCGCGGTACCCTCGTGCCTGCCTTTATCACACCGCTTTTGGCCTTGCCCCGCTATTTTACTGGTTCGGGCGTGACATGGTAGTTGTTGCCTGGATCCCTACCTGGCGACACCATTTTCCCTTTTCTGCTCTCATTGTTGACCTTTACCTCGTTTCCTACCCTTGCCTTTACGCTACTACAACCGCCCACTTCCCACCTACCTCAATCTCTTCTTTTCTACATACCACATCTCCGTCCCCAACTTGGTCAATCACCAATCGTCATCATGGAAGCGTATCCCAAGCCCCGCCACCAATACACATACATCCCACGCTACGGCCAGCGCGGCTTCATGAGCTACGCGGGCCAAGTCGCCAACGGCGCCGCACCCGTGGGCTGCATGTCAGGCGGGTACGGCGTCGGCTACGGCATGGGCGTAGGCTACGGAGTGGCGGCGGCGGCGGGCGCCTACCAACCTGCGGTATACAACGCCCGTCCCCACTACACCGCAAACATGTACCCACACTATCCCCCGACGTACTACGCAAACAACTACCAGACATACCCTTGTTACGGCAGCTACGGCTACGGCTACGGCTACATCGCGTATGCCTCTCTGTACCCGTTTGCTAACTTGTTCTCTCCCATGTACCAGAGAGCGACCTACTACAGCACTCCTCCCTATGGCCACCCCGCAACCACAACAACAACGTACCACATCACCAACAGCCAAGCCGCACCCACGCCCTTCCGCGAAACTCGTCCCGCATACAGCACCCACGGCCACGCGCAGCAGCAGGGCCCCACACGCGAGGCCATACAAATGGAGAACCGCCGCATAGCCACGGAACGCGGATCTTACGATGCGAGGAAGATTCGGCCGGCGGATGCGAGGGATGACGACCCGTTTTGGTGTCGTGAAATCAATGGAGAATGGCATCTGAGAACGTACTATCAGATTGAGAATGAGTGTCATCCCGGGAGGTGGATGATGGATGCTGAGATTGGGTTTTTGGTCTTTCATCGGATGTGAATGGGGAATTGGTGGGGTGGGTGGGTGGGTGGCCAGGCGGGCGGGGTTGAGTGGATGGGTGGATGGATGGATGGGTGGGTGGTCTGGTGGGGTGGATGGAAGGAGAGATGGGGGGAGGGTGATGAAAGATGGTATGCATATGGGAGCAGTCTGATGATATTGGATTGGAGGCCCTTGGGCATGTCACTTTCATGTACACGAAACACTTTGGCTATGTTCTACTTTCGGGATCGGACAAGGGTATCATATCCAGCATATCACGGTATCGGCATCGGTATCGGCATAGGAGTTGGGATCTTTTTTTTGATTTGGGTGTTTACGGGCGGAATGTCATAATTGATTGCTTTCCCATACGTATGCAAAGGTTTCTTTTTGTTTTACAAAAGTGATCAAGGGGAGGAGAGTGGAGATAGCCGGAGCCGGGTCTGACTTGAATGATTTGTACAGTAGACCACGACTCATTTCCTTCAAATAATATCATACATACATGATGCATCCTCTACTTTCACCTCTCATTACTTCAGAGACTCGTGCTCACATCCTCTCCCCCTGAATCGTAGCCACAACCTTACGCGTATGTTTCGCGTCACGAAACTCCAAAAACCACACGCCCTGCCACGTCCCCACATTGAGCCTCCCATCCGTAATCGGAACCGTAACGCTCGCGCCCACCAACGCACTCTTGACATGAGCCGGCATATCGTCGCTGCCCTCGGCATCGTGTCTGTACAGGCCCTGGCCCTCCGGCACTATCCGGTCCAGTGCCGTGCTCATGTCTGCGCGCACGTCTTGGTCCCAGTTTTCGTTTAGGGAGAGCGCGCAGGATGTGTGTTGGATGAAGAGGTGTAGAAGCCCCGTTTTGTAGTGCTTTATTTCTGGGACTTGTTTTTGGATGTGGTCTGTTATTAGGTAGGAACCGCGGGTGCGTGAGGGGAGAGTTATGGTTTTTTGGGCCCTGGGTGGGGTAGATTGTTAGTTGTTGTTCTGGGGGAAGGGGGAGGAATTTGATTATTGGCTTTCGGACAGGGGCTCTGGGGGTGCAGAGCATCGTGGAGATGTTGGTGTTTTTGTTTTTGAGGAAAGTTACGAAACATACCACGACATGATTGGTGCCGAAGTGCAGATATTCGGACTCGTGCACAGGACGCTTTTCCGTGGGTGGGGCGTAGGGACGAGGTAGTTTGCGAGGCTGTTGTAGGGCGCCCAGAATATGGAGACGAAGAGGCTGGGGAAGAGGGCGAGGACGAAGAGGCTGACGATTAGGAAGGTGGTTAGGTGCGAGGTTGTCGAGTGTGGTTGCGGCATTGGGTTGGGCTAAAGTTTGGGTGGTGAGAGTGGTGCTAAGGATGTGGGGGGCGGTGACGTCAGGCTTGGCACCGGTATGTAGGGGTGTGCGGGGGTGGAAAGTGCTGCTTTCACTTTTTTGGGTTCTTTTTGCGCCTGATTAGCCGCAGCTCTAATTATTGACAGTCCAAATGCGTTTCACCGATCAAGGCGAGGTGCAGCATCTTATCGCAGCGAGCCAATCAAAAACATGGGGCTGAGTCGACAGTTTCTCAGCCTGCTCAGCTCTGCTCAGCCTGCTCTCGCTTCCTTCAACCGCTCATCTAGCAAGCTACACATACTGTGGTAATCCCACGACACAGCGCTCCAGGACATCATAGGCAGCGATGTCTTCGAGGAACGAACAGTCAACATAGGTCATATCCCGACCACAAGAATTACTCTGCAATGCCGTCTCTGGACCGTAGCCGGGCCTTATGGTACGCCCGCATTCATGTATGGAATTTGACGCATCTAACAGTTAAATCAGGTCCCTCGCGAAGAGAGACGGCGCAAGATACGGCTTTAAGGCAGCTATCGAAGCCTGGACCACGCCGCGAAAGTTGTCTCCCGGTGACTTTGCGTTGTACAAGATAACCTGCGGGTTTTGCAGGTTGATATCTTACGTGAATGGAAACTTCTCATTGCTCATGAAGTTATGCATTGGGGCCTATAGTCTCAGGTCGAATTGCGTTTTTTGCAACATCCTTCTCCAATGCTACGCTCATTTTCTCGGTGATGAAGCCTTCACGGGAGATTATATAGTTATCCGTAATCGTCAGCCTGTAAGGGACGCAGTACTGTGCTTGAGGGACGACGATAAATGCAAAATACACCTATAGCTGTACTCAGTCGGTAAGTTTCCCAACCCCAGCTACAGGACCTTTTTTACTTATAACGCTGCTAGACCCACATAGCCCTACGAACCCTTTCAAACTGTCCAGCCACATTTCCCTTAATCCCAGCTCCAGAGCCGTTCTTAGTAAAGCAAAAAGCTGGATTGATACTTGTGCTGGAGCTCATGAACGATGTACTCCTCGAAATCATATTTTTATCCCGTCACGCCTTTTAAAGCTAGATGACAATGACAGCGATGGCGTCCAACTCTGTTCGCCTGCGTTTCCAGTACGCTTCGCTGCGCTTACATATTGCTGGGGATCAACACAGCAGTCTTCAACAACTACTGCTAACGTCGCGTCGCGGTTCTCTTATCTGAACACATTCATGCTTCCACAGACGCTACAAGATGCCTTAGTAGTGGCAAGAGGACTTGGATTGGAGTACATCTGGATCGATTCGCTTTGCATATTGCAGGACAACCACGAAGATTGGGCCTCGGAAGCGTCTAAAATGGCAGCCATATACTCCAATGCACATGTGGTCCTGGCTGCTACATTCGCCAAGGATTGTGCAGAAGGGTTTTTACGTCCGTGACAAGGGCCACTCACTCTGAGAGCCAGAGGACTGGGTACTGCTCAGCCTTTAAATGTCCATGCGAGGCGTAGTGACAGTCACGCTTGCTGGGCCCCTGGAGCCAGAACGCCTTGGGCAATCTTCACGCGCGGCTGGTGTATGCAAGAGAGGTTTCTGGCGCGGCGCATTTTACACTTCTTTCCAAACGAGATGCAGTTCGAATGTCAATCAGAACGAATCTGTGAACGCGACACCGTGCATGAGACCTTCCCGCGTCCCGACCATCATCGTTTAGTGGAGCAGGTCCGAGGGTTGGTCAACGCAGGCCACGTATCTTTCCGGTCTTTACAAGCTAGAGCATCACTGGATGGACTAAAAACCTCAGGATTCGGGGAATTGTGGGGTCTTGTCATACAAGTATACAGTTGTCTAAGCCTCACTTGCAAAGAAGACATTCTGCCAGCGCTCTCGGGCGTGGCCCATGGTCTAGCACATTTGTTTAAGGGCAAATACCTTGCGGGTCTTTGGGAACTCGATATCGCATACCAGCTCGGATGGTTCGTTGGTCGACGAACGCCTTCTGCATTATCACCAGATGCTATGTCGCAGGGACCGTCGTTCTCATGGGTCTCTTGCTCACCAAACGCTATCTATTTCGGAATTCACAGTCGGAGCTCTGAATCGCCCGTCTGTACAATGGAAGGCTCGGACATGAAGCTTGCGACCAGCAACCCGTATGGGCAAGTGCTGCCCGGTTCCAGTATCCGTCTCAGAGGACGTTATTTCCTTGGGTCACAGTACTCGTACATCGACATCGAACAAAACAAAATCTTACTTGACAACGATCCAAACGGCTTGGAACAGGACCAGATTTGGGACTGGACTCACTGGAGCTCGGTCGTGTTGTTTGGGTTGTACTGGTGGGAGTACGACCCAGGTGGGACATACTGGGTTACTTGTCTTTTGTTGCAACGAAAAGATAATGGTCATGACTATGTCAGAATTGGGGTTGTGCATAGGGTTCCTAGAGCCGAGTTCGACAAACTATCGAGCGAGGGAACCTTCACGATATTCTAATGCCAATCCCACAATATGCAAACCGCAAGCGTCAAGCCTCGCCTGAGTCCTAGCTACTGTAAACTGCGAACACAACGTCTCCCGATGCATTGTGCCTCACACATTTTCCTTGCTGCTTTATTGGGGGCAGGTGTACAAGTGCAAGTGCTTATCGTTATGTTTCGTGTGAACCGGTTCGCCTGATGCCGTGTACAGTTTGCTAGCGCTAGCAGGGAGAATACATGCCCAGTCGACGCGATCCGGACATAGGGCGGTAAGATGGCGCCAAGGACTTATTAAACTGTTGAAAGAGGAGGAGATTCATCTCGAACATTCATCTCGGACAATTCTTTCAATCGAACCGCGGTCGCTCGCTTACCTACCCTAGCTACGTATAGTTCCCACAACAAAACGATCCGTGCGAACCACCGAACGCCTTACGGGGAGCACTAATGATGGCAGGCGTCAGACTAACTACCATGCATCAACACCAACACCACCGGCGTCAGCCAAACGACAAGAGCAGCGGCTTTACCCTGTGCAGGGTGGTAGCAGAGCTACAGCGTTGCAGCTGCCGCAGAACGATGAACCACGCAGCAACACTACCTTGGCAAAAGATGGCATGTACTTCTTGCGAACGCTAAAAGAGACGATAGCATAGGGAAAAAACATTGCCGCGGACTGGAAGAAGATTATCAAGGATATCTGGAGCAACTGCGAAGCGTTTCTATTAGAGCAGCAGCATCTTCAAGATTGAATCGCGCTCCACGACGATGGTAGCCTTCGACTTCATTCTGGATCAGGGGCCCGGGTGCTTCCTTGCAGACGGATAGGTGGTGCTCCGCGGCTCAAATCCACACTGGACGACGTGCGTGTCGGTTCGCGGGCGAGAAGGCTTGCACCTTGTTCGATCGTGTATCTGGACATCGAGAGAATCGGCGGCGACGCAGGTGCACGTGGCCTCGGCGTACATCACGGCTGTAGTAGTGTGTGGGCGCGGGAGGAAGCTGGTCGGCGTATCAATGTCCATCACGGACCTCAAGTTGAGACAGAGAAAGACAAAGGCTGTGTGAGTGGATAGCAGGCAACAGCAACTCATGGTATTGGTATCTATGCCTGAGATATCTTGGATGCTAGGCATCGTGAGGCTATATACGGGCATGCTTGGCATGGTTGTAGGTGGTTCACGTAGTCGCTCATGCTGTTCTACCAGATTCAGCCTGCTGGTCAGCGCCTCCCAGCCTGTCACATCAAGTCGCGGGCGACTTCCATCGACACAACTAGCTGAGGGACGGAGCAACACCAGCAACGCGTTGAGACAAGACGAGAACGAACCGGTTATCGACATCATGGAGGAGCCTAGAGCCTGCTCCCCGTAGGACAGGTTACATACGAATGCGTCAAAGGAAGTCAACGATTGACCTTGTGCTGGCCATGACGGGGCTGGTGGAGGATCTGGTCAAGTGCTCTAGGAACTTGGATAGGTACGGAACAAGATCAGAGCAGCGGTAGAGCAAGAGAAAGAGGAGGGTTTCCCGACGGGGGATGTAGATGAGATGGCAGGCCGGCTGAGTCGGACTGACGGCATGGGTGAACAAGGCGCTTGAAAGGCACTGCACCCAAGCTCAGCCATCACCGAATATGAAACAGCAGTAGAAGAAAGATTTGATGGCGCCGAGGAAGTCGTAAACCTACTGAAGGAACCGGGCGGGTGCGATGCGACGGCAGAGGCATGTGGACGAGGGGCCGAGTAGCACAGCGATGCCGCCGATGCGGGCAAAAAAACTCTTATACCAAACCAAAACCACTCGGCGGCACCGGAAGCAACACTGAGAGCAGTTCCTCAACAACAGCGACGACATATGGAAAGCGGTTTAGTATCTAGAGGCAAAGGAGACAGCTTCATTCTCCCGTGTCCCTTCAATCAAGAAGGCGGTAGCAGAGGACAAACTCGTGACAGAGAACCAGGACGTTGCAGAAGAGCTACCGCGGGTATTCTTTCCGCCCTCGAGCAGTGCAAACCGGAAGACGCTCCGAGTGGATACAGTCAACTGCCTTGGGAGCCCATTACGATGGACGTCAAAGGTGTGGTGTTCAGCGCAAGCCCAGACAAGGCGCCGGGAAGAGATGGTCTTCCAGCGCGCGCATGGAGAGAGCTCTGGCCGGCGACGAACTCACGCAAATCTTTTCTCAGTCGCTCGAGACGGGGAGTGTCGCGCGAATGAAAGCTTGCGAAGATCATACTGCTGCAGAAGCTGAGTCGGGGGAACTACACCATCGCGAACAGCTACTGTCCGCGCTAGGCCCAACGCTGGGCAAGGCTCTGAAGTCGCTGGTGGCCGAGAGGATCTCGAATCTAGTGGCAGACGACTCGCTGCCGAATATACACTTTGGAGCGAGGGACCAGTGGTCGAAGTCAGATACACTAGCCTACCTCTGCGAGGACGAGTTTAAGACATAGAAAGGGAGGAATGCGCTATCCTTGGTGTCATTCGACGTCAAAGGAGCGTACAATAAGGTGGCGACAGGACCGGAAATCAGGAGATTACGACAAAGGCAAATCCTACAAACCATCGTCCGGCCAATGACAACGCGACGGCGCCGCGATACAAAGAGAAAGAGATCCCGTCGACAAGCCAAGCCAAATTGCTTGGAGTGACAAGCAACTAAGGTGGCGCTGAGGCTGGCGCTGCGCAGACGGAAAAGACTCCGACCTAGATGAGAAACAGCTGCCGAAGAGCGCAGTGCTACCGGTGGCGGTCTATGCATCACCCGTGTGCTACCCACCCGATCGTGACGCACGAGATGAAGCTGTTCCTCATACAGGCGCGGAGAATCGCCATCCCCGAAAAGCAGTCATTTTAGCGCACTCCGCACGTTCTCGGTGGGGGCTTGCGATCAGCGATAGCCGAGCTTCTCGTGTGCTCCCGCGAATCCTCTATCCTGATCACTAATGCCGGGCACGTAGATCATTTACGTAAGGTAAGAAGCTTCTCTCTTAGGCGGGATAATTGATTTGCATCTGCTTTCAACTGTTGCATAGAGAGAAACAGAATCCTGCAAAACAACGCATTCGTCCATTGTCATACCTGGGCTCCTAATAAATTTCCAGAACTTCGGCAACCAGCGGACGCCACATACGTCCATCAACCCAAGTTTCTAGGACCTATCGGAGAGATTCTCCACGAATTATCTAAATTCACCACCGAACATAACGTATAAATTGGAATAGAGGGACTGGTGCTAGACTGGCTCACAACCAATAGCAGAAGGATCTTGAGCTTAGCTACAGCCCTGGTTGCCGATCACCCTGTTACGCTAGATTAGCGCCAGACCCTCTGTTCCAATTCATACAGTATTCTAAGCGAAATCTGCTGAAGCAGCTCCAGGGTCCTCATGAGGTTCGAGTTGTTAACAAGATGATAGTAGTGGGGGAAAGAATGGAAGAGGTTCAGCGTGGCTTGCGGTACTTCCCGAATATTATCCCACTGGAAATTTGAAGCCTCTTTGAGGTTTTCCGATGTTAGTACGTCCTTTATTGCTATGTTGCGGGATCATACGATACTTTTTCAAGTGTGCTGATCATGTCAGAGGCAATACCTGGCCATCCACATTGGAGATAGAGACGCCTGCAACAGCGCCGCCAGGTTCACAGCACATGTATTACTCTTGCTAGCTGGTTTTGCTCTTTCAGCTGCCCATAGTCACCAAAACAATACATGCGACGCCTCCGATTGCCAAGCGCCACCAGAAGGCGTCGTCTAGACCAAGCTCCACATGTAGCTCTACCTTGAAGTCAAACCGCCTGCCAAGCGCCACGAGAAGGCGTCGCCTAGACCTAACGCCACCAGAAGGCTTCGCCTACCTAGATCTGGCTCCACATATACCTACCTCTGACATGAAGTCAAATCGTAGCGCCTGTTACCCCACCAATTGCTACTACTGGCGGGCCTTGAGTCCGGTTGCAAACAAAACTCTATAGGAGAATTCCGGGGAAATCAGTCTTATAACTTGGTACACTATCTTCGACTCGCAAGTGGAATCTGTATGGAAAGGAGATATCCGTTACGATGACGATAGGACTTTGCTTAGTGCTTGAGACCATGATGTTGGGCACTCCGCAGTCGTTTGACAGTGTTGGACTTGGCGTGTACGGTGACGAATTCCGCCACCATTCTGAGTTCAGCTGTCAGCCTTGATAGCCCACAATGGCTTTACAACGTTGGACATGGCGTGTGCACTTTGGTGGCCGTGGCTGGCTTCTCTTCAGCTGCACTCCACAGTCGATCCACAACACTGGACTTGGCGTAATGGGCTTGGAATCTGGGCTCTGTTGTCTCTTCGCCTTCCAGGCTCTAGAAGGTCACCAGTAAGCATATATAGGTAGCCGTGTCTCGCTCCCTTCAAGTCTATCCAACCCAAAGCATCCATCCAACACTGACTCACACATTCACTTCTCCGCAGCACTTCTCTTGCCCAACTGCAACCATGCAGCTCCTCTCCACCCTCCTTACTGCCACCGCCATCCTCGGCACCACACAAGCCTCCCCCTTCCTCGACGTTGCGGCCGGCTACGCCAGGGGCCTCAAAGCCCGCGACCTCCACACCAACTACTGCGTCGACTTCGTCTACGGCTTCACCAACACCAAGCTCGGCAAACTCTGCGTCTCCATCTCCAACACCCACGTCACAATCACCTACCCAACCCTCTCCGGCGACGGCCAGACCTACACCGACCTACACGCCTACGTCTCCAGCGATCCCATCACCGATCCCGCGCAAGCCAAATGGCCGCTGACCCTCGGCCACGGCCAGTGCAAGACGGAGCATGAGGGCCGCGACGCGTCCTGCAGCACCCCTGTGACAGACGCGTACCGCGTTTGCGGCAAAACATTGTATATTGCGGCTCATGCCTCGTTTGGCACCGAGACGGGCTGGGGCAACGGCGCGTGTATCCCCGGGGGTCGCCCCCAGAATTGTGCAAAGACGTTCCCTGTTACGGTCGAGTGCAGGTGTGATGTTGTGACTACTTATGCGCCGTATTCTACTGAGGTATGTTGTCGTGGCCCTATTTCTTCCCCTCAAACTGTTCTCTGCTTGATAACTAACATCTTACGATTTCTTAGGTCGAATACGTAGTCACCAAAGTCGTCTACGAGACTAGCACCAAGACCTGCGAAACAACTAAGGCGCCCGTCACTGCTACGGCTACCTGTGCCAACCCTGCCGCTGGTGCGACTGAGACTGTTGACGGCGGGTATGCGACTCCTGAGGGATATACGTGTGCGGCGCCGACATCGGACTTCGTTTGCCCGCATTAAGATGTTGGTGGGGTGGGGGAACGGCGGGGTGTTTGAAAGGGTGGGAGTTTTTTTTTTCTTGGTTAAGGAGTTAGTGGGTTGAATTTGGGAGGGCGATGAGGTTCTTTACGATGGGTTGTGTTTTGGCTTTACTTTATGTATAACTATAACTAGGTATAAACTTTTCTTTTCGTGTAGTTAGTTATAAAAATATTTAGGTCCACGTTTATTACTTTGTACGAAGAAGTTTTATATAACATTTGCGCGTCTTATTTGTTAAGAGCGTAACTAACTACCCTTTCCTCTCCTTCTCTCTATTAAAAACTAACCCTCTCTACTCCCCTTCTCTATCCTGCACCTCCCCTCCTATCCTGCACCTCCCCTCCTATCCTACACCTCCCCTCCTATTCTACACCTCCCCTCCTATTCTACCCCTCTACCCTCTACCCTCTACAAAACCCTTACTACACAAAACTACTAAGGTTAATAAGTAGTTAGGTAGTATACTAGATCCTTTCTAAATCTATACTACATCTATACTACATCCTCTAAAAATGAACGCTTACCCCTTCTTTGTATATCTAAAAAGACTTACCCCGCCTTAGTATACTCTACTATAGGTACTAGTCTAAGAAAAGTAAGAAAGGTAGGTAAGGTAGTGTCAGATATAAGGGGTGCTGGGAGATCCTCTTAACCGCCACAAGGAAGATGGCTGAAGGCTCAGACAAGCCAAGCCACTAGTGAGGGCTAGCTTAAAGCCACGAGCCCTCACCAGCTCGAAGAGAGCGCACAAGACACATACACCACACAATCAACATCATCACAACTTCATCAGTGTTCATCAATACATTCAATCTGACAGGTAGAGGGGTATAAAATAATTCTATTTACCTACTATTTACTATGCACTCCGAAACATAGAAGGAAAGACAGGTAGGAAAAGAAAAGACACGCACAAGCACAACCCTAAAAGAAACCTAATCTTAAAATTTACAAATACGAGAGAGACGTTAAATTCGTAATTGCTACCTAACTAGCTAACGAACTTAACAAACGGTAAGAAACATTCATACCATACTATGATACTACGCACCAAGCAAGTTCACCTTAGCAAACAATGACGTACTGATACCACTTCCCTCTCAAACAAACAAACCACTCAAAAGTCACGCAAATATATACTTGGTTGGGGGTTTGTATATGGTTTTCTTTATGTACATACAACCTCCCCTGCCCCATCATAAAACAAAAAACAGAACAATCCATTCCTTCCCTATCGCTGAGCAAGCGGCTCATCAGTAACCTTCTGAGCCTCATTGACTTCCGCCGCATCGCCGGTGGGAGCGAGAGGGTACGAAAGTTCGTGTTTGGGTTTAGCTTCTAGGAAGGTTCGATGTTTTTCGTGGGCCTAAATTTAATACACGCTTTTCGTTAGAGAATATCTCGTGAAAAAGCTTGATTTTCCATGTTTCCCGGATGCGTGTTCTCGGGGACATTGGTTATATGTTGTCGTTTCTTTTTTTTTTGGGGGGGGGGGGGGGGGGGGGGGGGGGGGGGGGGGGGTGGGGGGGGGGGGGGGGGGAGGGGGCTGGGGAGGGAAAGTTGTGGGAGAGAGAGAGGGAAAGACAAGACGTACAAAAGGCAGACCACAATACGTGCACCAGCAAATCTGAGGCTTATCCGTATTGATGAAGATGCGGGGGTGGCCGAGTGGACCTCCGCCTCCGTCACAAGATACGGTCCGGTCGTGTGTCCAGCGGACGGGTTGTTTGTGGATGAGCTCAATGGCGGCGTAGGGTCGGGGCTGTGGTTAAGATATCGGATTAGCACAACACTTTTACTCCCAAATTTACCCCATCCTCCAAACATCCAACAAAAGCTAGAAACAAACATACCTGATCCTCCATAATACTCTGCTCGAACCGTGGCCCACTCATGCCAACCGACCTCGGATTCTGACTCCGACTCCAAATCCCCTTGTAATTCGGTGCTTGCGTGATGCGCATCTCCTCCGCTGCCTCGGGTTGCTCTTGCAACACCTTGTCAAACGAACCCTCGGACGATGTGGCCATGGCGTTGGTTTCGGATACGTTGGGTGGAGTGGGCCGCGGAGCTGCTGGGTCGTTGGCGGGGACTTGGTTGGGGGTTGTGGCTGTGGAGCCGTGGCGGGTGGGCGTGTGGGTGTGAGTGTGTGTGAGGACGCGAGAGGTGGAGAGCGTGGTTGCTGCTGCTGTGCTGCGGGCACGCAGGGCGCGGAGGGTAGTGGGGAGCATGGTTGGTTGTTGGGGTTGCAGACGGGCTGCGCAATTCGGTTCGCGGAGATGTGGTGGTGGTGGGCGGTGGTGATGGAGCTTCCGGGTTGCGCCAAAGTGGATTATGTAAGCTCGGACCAGGAATAAGTTAACTACACGGTGACGCTACCGTACTTGAACTTGATCGAACTACACCAGCAACACCAGCATTCATCAAAACAATTAACACGGCTTTTGATATGGCACATCTCGACACATAAAATAAAGAAGCAACCACATCTCATACCATACAGTTCTACGGATATGAACAAGGCTCAAGGCGATAAAATCTAGCAACGGCACCCAAACACCCTACATAGAATGCCATCCCAAGCATCGGAAGACAAATGCGCAAATCTAGTCCGACCCACAACCTGCTTCCCACAAATTACTGCACTTGGTTGACAATCTCCTGCGCCTTGGACAGACTCTCCACCATCTGCTGGCAGTCCTTCCGTCTCTTGACCGTGTACTCCGACTCCTTGAGCAGCTCGTCGAGCTCGTCCGTCTTGTACATGTTGGTGAGAAGCTCGCCTTGCATGTTCTCTTTTGTCCACTGCACGAGGTTCAACATGATGGCCTTGGGAACCATGTCAATCATTGTCCGGCGGACGATGTTGAAGTACGAGGTGATGAGGAGTTCTGCAATACTGTTAGAAACCATCGTGACAAGACAATGCGTGCGTGTGGACTTACTGATGACTTCCACTTCCTGCGACTCCTTCTCGGATAGCGTACCAGAAGCCTTCAGGGTGGGTGGCGGAGGCTCCATGGCCGCCATCTTCTTCTTGTTCTTACTAGCGAAGAACGAGCCGAAGAAGCCAGCACCGTCATTTGGGTCCAGGGATGGCGATGCCGACCGCGGCGGGACACTAGGCGGAAGCGGCTTTCCCGTCTTGGGGTCCACTTGCTGGGGTCGAGCGCTGTTGTGTCGCTCGTGTACGATAGCCATAGCGCGCGAACCGTTGATGAAATCTGGGTGACCAGTGTTGATGTAGACCGACTCCATGGCAACAAGATCCCTGACAAGCTTGTTTGTCGGATCCATGGCCTTTTTGAAGAAGCTAACAACGACCTGGTGCAGCTTCTCTTTGAGACCGGGATACCTTCGGAAAGCGTTCTTGCTGAGAAGCTGGCCGAGGATGCGGATCAATTCATCGTAGACGAGACTGACACACTTCAAGCTGGGGTCTTCTAATCGCTTGATCTGCTGTTTGACAATAACCTCAAATGCAGTGGTACCAACGAATAGTGCTGGTGACGAACCAGAAGAGTTGTAGAGAACCGTTCTGATGTCCATATCCTTCACCTGATCGAAAGGATCAACGGCCTTGACACCATTCGCGTACAGCTCATGATAGACGAAGGAGATACGGGCACCACCAGACAGCTCGGTAGCGGACAGCTCCTGGTTGTTGCCGTCGAGGACGCCCCGGTATTCGTTAGTAAACTCAGTGATCATGTTGAGGACAATGTTCGAGCTGTTGCCAAGCATAGAGTTGCCGAGCGACGCAAGCTCTGCTTGGTACTTCTGTAGCGAGGATGCGATGCGGGCCTTGATATCGGGAAGCGTTTGTTTGATGTGCATCATGAGAATCTGTAGGGGTTAGCTGCTGTGCCCAGCTGTCCCTCACGCGGACACACTCACCAAGTTCAGCTTGCGTGCTAGGTAGGGTGTACCACAGTAGGCTGCCTTGTTACGATAGGCCTTGTGGTTCTCAAAATACTGCCGCTCGTGCTCGAGCGCATACGAGATGGCCTTTTTGTTCTCAATGTCCCGCTGCCCTCGATTGACAACGGGAACGTAGCCCAACCGCAGCGGAATGATGCGGCCAGCTAAGATGTCCACGACATCGGTTCCCTCGTCCATCAAATCGACCTTGGTCAAGACACCGATGGTCCGTTGTCCCTCTGGATCGACCTCTCGTGCCAGCTTCAGCCCGTCCGAGTTGGCCAAATCGGTGTTCGCGGCGGTGACAGCCAAGATAATGGCGTTGGACTTGCTGATCTGCTTGAGAACCATCTCTCGGATCTGTCGCTCGATATCCCGCGGCTGGTCACCAACCGGCACCTTGGTCAGACCCGGCAAGTCGACCAGCGTGAGCGTGAGCACGTTCGGCGAGTATATCCGCAGGTTGATGGGCGCTGGCGAGATGCCGGCATTGCGACCCGTCTTGGACTCCGTCTCCCGCACGATCTCGTCTCTGATCTTGCCAAAGTCATGGAACTTCTGGCCTGGGATGTGCAAGAACTCGCCCCATTCGTCGGCGTTGTTTTCTTGGTCAGTCGTCTTCTTTGCGCCCGCTTCGACGCCGTTCGGTTGCGACCCCGATGCGCGGTTGATGAGCTGCAGAATGAGCGGTCTTCGCGTAACGATGCCGGTTCCTCGGGGCAGGCTGTAGCCCTATCGTCAGTATGGGATCTCCAAGAGACGGTAGGCACGCACAAGTCTCGTCCGACAATATTCTCGAGCACTGAACTCTTTCCGCTAGACTGCGATCCTACGACGGCAATCTGGGGCAAGTCTATCGGGTTTTGGACCTGACGTAGGCATCAGTATAGGTGCTTCGATGCTGGATATCGTCTTCGTGCAGCGCCTGGATAGGGCAGCGACGTACTCCGACCGTGGTGAAGACATCCTGGAGCTTGTTTACGAGTGTAATCAGGCCCGGGTCGTTCACGTTGATCCTGTAGTTTGCTTAGCTTTCCGCAACACGATGGGCTGCCAGATGTCCCTACGCATTTGGATTTGTCGCCATGGCTGGCGCTTCGAGGTGTGAAGTTGTACAGTTGTCAACTGTGTTCGCGTGGTGGAGTAGTGGCGGGTATTAAGTCCTGTCTCGTGGAAGGCGAAAGTGTCTCAAGTCTGGCGTTGTTGCTTGCGGGTTGCGTAGCTGCTGCAGGTGCCAACATCGGAGGTGTGCCCAAGCTCGATACGCCAACTACGCCACCAGCGCCACAGCGACTCAGCCCCACGGAATGCGATTACCTTGCGCGTCATGAGCTGTCATTGCTTTATACCTACATCTCTGCGTGAAAGATATTAACACTTTTACAGAGTAGTATACACAGAATCAATCTAACTACATAAGAATAATTACCCAAGTAACAACAAAAGCCTTCATAACAGAAAGTTAGCGACGGTGTGACACAGAACAATCGCGTGTATCCCTCCTCGCTCTCTAATAACTAAGGCTTCGCAATTACTAATAATCATACACTGCTTCTATCCTGGCGAGTACCCAAGACTTGGCAGCCGCAGCCGCAACACAACCTTTACCTCTGACAGATATACTTATCGACCGTACCAGTGTTCGCTCAACAGCGCTTGAGATATCATTTTGATTTTAGGCAGCTGCCTAGAACATGTGCATGTCCGAACCCCCCTAAGCAATGTGTCGGAGCAGATGACAGGAATCGCGGCGCGTCACAGGAGTCAGGACGCGACACATGCGTCGTCAGCGGCTTCAGGCAACAGTACTTGTGTCTCTTGGAACTATTCACATCTATGTTCATAGAGATATACGAGACAGGAACGCTATGTAAACATCGCCTTCGGAAACATGCAGTTACTCGTCCACAACCGACGCAAACTTGTCCGTCATCTTCTGGAGAAGCTCCTCGTACTGCATCCATGTTAGCGTAATATTCATGCAAAGTAATTTTGACCTGGCTTGCCTTCTTGGTGACCGCCTCCTCGCCGTCGCTGGGGAGCTCAAACTTCATCGAGCGAAGCTGGCTCTGTATCTCCGAAGTCGAGTCGCGAATCTTAGGCCATGCGTGTCCTTGCGAAACAGCCTTCTGAGCCTCGTCGTGGAACGCCATCATGTTCTTCATCATCCACTCCGTCTTCCATAGTGGACAGAACTGGTCGTAGTCTGAGTATCCGTTCTGTTGCAGGAAATCCTCCTTGAGCAGTGTGGCTACATCGAGCGTGATCTTGTCTGGGTCGCCCAAAGCCGATTTGCCGACAAGCTGCACGACTTGGTCAAGCTCATCCGAAGTGGTGAGAAGCTCCTTGATGCGGTCGCGCAGACGAGGGAACTCGGGGTTGTTCTTGGCGTAGTACTTGTCGAGCGGGTTCGTGTACTTGCTGTAACTGATCGATGTGTTGACCGACGGGAAATGCTTTCGCTGCGCAAGCTTCTTGTCGAGACCCCAGAAGACTTGCACGATGTTGAGCGTACTCGTGGTGACAGGATCCGAGAAGTCACCACCGGGTGGGCTGACGGCCCCGACAATAGACACACTTCCGTAGCGCTCTGGGCTGCCCAGAGCCTGAACACGACCAGCACGCTCGTAGAAGGATGCAAGCTTCGCACCGAGGTAGGCGGGGAAACCTTGGTCAGCAGGCATCTCCCCGAGACGACCAGAAATTTCACGAAGAGCCTCAGCCCACCGCGAGGAAGAGTCAGCCATCATGGCTACATTATATCCCTGATCACGTAGATACTCTGCCACGGTGACTAAAAGTGGTTAGAAGAAGTAGTACTACTACTATAGTATAGAGGTACCTACTTCCAGTGTAGATGGACGCTTCTCGGGCAGCCACAGGCATGTTGGAGGTGTTGGCGATGAGCGTCGTTCGCTTCATGATGGGTTCCTCCTTACCGTTGACGTTGATGGTGAGCTATACATAGTCAGTACTGTTTATAAAACGTTTAGCCATGCCGGCATACTTCTGGAAAGTCCATCAAGACTTCAGCCATCTCGTTACCTCGCTCACCTGCATATGGTTAGTACTGTCCGCACGACCTTAGCCACGCCCACATACCGCAGCCAACGTAGACAATAATGTCACTGTTGGAGAACTTGGACAGAGACTGAGAAATGACAGTCTTGCCGCATCCAAAAGCACCAGGAATGCACACGGTTCCACCCTGCACACTAGGGAATAAAGCGTCCAGGACACGTTGACCGACAATAAGCGGCTGGTCGGAGGACATCTTCTCGTTGGAGGGACGGGGCACTCGAACAGGCCACCTGTGCATCATGCTGTACTCCGTCTTGGTCCCGTTGAAGTCCAGCTCCAAGATCTTCTCGTCAACCGTATAGCTCCCCTTGTCGGCAATGCGGGTGATGGTGCCCTTGGCGCGGGGGGGAAGCATGATCCTATGCTCGCTGAGCAAGGAGTTCTCGAAGACGGTACCAAAGACGTCACCACCCGTAATGTGGTCGCCGACCTTGAGTGAACCGGGTGTAAAGTCCCACTTCTTCTTGCGGTCGAGGGAGGGCAAGTTGATACCACGGGGAATGTAGATGCTGTCGGCCGCATCGGCGATACCCTTGAGAGGGCGCTGGATACCGTCGTAAATGGTTTCCATGAGACCGGGGCCAAGCTCAACGGACAATGGCTGTCCGGACCTGTATACGGGATCGCCGACAGTCACACCAGCTATACCATGTTAGCGTCTCTCCATCCCAATGGGAATCCTGGTTGCGCATACCCGTCTCTTCGTAGACCTGGATGGTGGCCTTGTCGGCTTCGATGCGAATAACCTCGCCTACCAGGTTGTCATGACTAACGCGGACCTAAACAGTCAACATGTGTCCCTTGGAACTTCGTGTGCTCCACATACAAGCTCGTACATGGCACATCCGATCATGTTCTCGGCGATAATGACAGGACTAGGCGGATCAGTATGCGGCCTCGGCGTTGCGATGCGGTGACGTACCCGGAGACGGAGTAGACAGTGCCTGTACCGAGTCAGCATTAGTATCGATGGTTTTTTGCATGCAGTCCTAGCATAGAGTCAAGCTTACCATGCTCTTCCCCCTCCGACTTCTGCTCCTGCTTCTTCTGTCCTTTCTGTGGGGGAATTAGCTGCCTGCCCTATGCTCCCTCTACATCTGCAGCTGCTTACGGGAGGCATCTTGTGTACAGCCGTGTCGTTTTCCTCGTCGCTGGCTTCTTGCAATGTAATCTGCGGTGGCGGCGCGACGCTGGCAAGCTGGGTCAGTGATAGCAGCGGGCTTGCAGGCTGCGATTGGGGCAGCGGGATGCCAATGGGTAGCTCGAGATCGTCCTGGGAGAGGGTGTGGCTATCTCCAGACGTCGATATCTGGTCGATGTTCTTCTTGTGAACAAGGTCAATCAGTGATGGCCGGGTTCGCAGTCGAGGACGCAGACCGAGTTGCATTCAGTGGAGTCTTGGTGCAGGTTGAGGTCAAGGTCATTGAGCTAAGCTACTGTGGCTAAGCCGGGTGGGGGCACGGGTCCAAGCTCCCGTCCGATGCTGTCATCTGCCAGGCTGCACATCCAACACCGCGACATGGACGAACTAGGGAACACCCTGTGAACTTGTTCGAGGCTATCTACAGTCGCATGCGCTCGCTCAACTCATTTGAGAATCTGGACATACCGTCATGCCGAGGGAGAGAAGTCCAGTGCAGTGTTGACATACGTCATAACAAAGCTTCACCCGAAGCAACACCACCATCTATATCGAATGCCGCCCCCCATTACCCAGCCCCCTCTTCCCTCTCTTCAATCTCAGCGTGGGACCAACACGCCGAGCAAAGTCATTCATCTCAATCAACGTATCTCTCCGCCTCCCATCCCTCTTCTTTCCCCCCCCATCGACGGCCATACCACCTAGTAAATATCCGCCCGTCAAAGCCCTACAGTTCCGTCTATCCTCCGCCGCAGAAACCGGCTGCTCAGACACAATCGCCGGAAGGAAGCGCGCGAACAACGGTTTCATAACGAGCAGGCACGCACAAATGATGGCGACGTTGACTTCGATCGACGAGAATAGTATCGCGTAGGTGCCGGATTCTGCAAAAAAAAAACCCCACATGCATGAGCGGGATGTAGCTAGCTGGCGGCAGGTGGGGAGTGGTGGGAAGCTTACTTGTGACTTTTCCGTGATGCGCAGCGTGGTTGACGAGAATGAAGCGTAGGACCGTGGTAATGCACACACTGCGTCTCTTAATCAGCATGCCAGCATCCACAGTTCACATAAAAAGGGAACGCACAACCCGCCCATGCCAAAAACGATCAACAGTCCCATCTTCTGTCTTCGCGGCAGCTGCAACTTGCCTACCAGAGGAATAGGTAGCACCCATATGGCAATGTCGAGCAGGAAGCCAATGATACTTGTTGACCGCCAGTGTGTCTCTTTATCCATGCATGTTCCGGACAGGGCGATATCCCAGTAGCTTTGCACCGGGTCGCAGAGGAATACGTTGCCGAATATGCCCCAGGCTGTGGCACCGATGATGCATACGAAGAGTGTGTAACAGGCCCATACGATCAGGGGCTGCAAGGAGAAGAGCCGCAGATATTGAAGTGTAAATGAGATCTTGATCAGGTTGCTGGCGAGATGGTAGAGGATGGCATGGGCGAGTACGAGCTATGTTCGGTTAGAAGAAACGCTAGATACAGTTAAGGATCGTATACTCGTAGCATGGTGGACAGCGATGATTGATGTGCCTCATCATTCTTGAGATTCTGAGCATGGATCCCGAATTCTGTGACCCCGTCAGTTCCTCACGTATTCAAGAGATTGAGGAGGGGCAGCCAGAATTACCGCCACCAACGACTGCTGTGATTCCAATGGAGAACACCTATTATTATTGTTAGATCCTTTGTCTAACGCCAATCACTGCATGCGTTCTTACCAGGGCAACTGTGATAAGGTAGTCTTCCAGCCCTACACTAGCTGATCGTGAACATATACGGCTACACCATCGTAGCCCCACCATCAAGAACGCAAGCGCCGTGAAAATAACCGCGGGCACGAGCGCTTCATAACGAATATTTGCCGTCGCTTTGGACCGGAGGATAAACCAGCTAGGTGAGTTGCCGTGCATAATGACAAGAACAAGCACAAGTAGTCAAGATAAATCATCCAATGAATGAGAAAAGAGATTGGAATTGTAGGAGTACTGCGGAGTGAGTTCTCGTGTTGCTGTTTGAATAGTGAAACCTCTCAGCTACTGGAGTATTCCCGTGCCGTGCAAAAATGAGATGCACAGGCGGGCGGGTTGGTGGAACGATCCGATCCGCGTCCCGCTGAGGGGTAAAGGGAAGAAAAGTGTGGTTGACATGATGTCGTTGGTCCACTTCAATCGTAGTTTCCCAATCCTATGCTTCGTGCACGCGGTGAACCACGGTACTGGATATGCAGGGACGAGAGACAAAGGACGTTACTCAATCTGGTCCCTGTGGACGAGCCATGGTGTGACACAGGGTTCGATATGGAAACGTCAGTGTTGGTCAGGGTGATGTTGTTATAAGGTGGTGTTGGGCTCTTGGAAATGTTGGAGAGCCGTTAACCAAAGTATGGTTCGCTAGTGGGGTCTTTGTATAATAAACTACGAGTTGAGTCCGCGAGAGGGTACTACACCCGTGCGAAGTATAGACCTTAGCCTTTTCTGTGACCTCGCTACATTGGAAGTATTAGTCTACATACATCTCGGTTTTGGTGAACAACTTATCGGCAGCGTCGACGACGTCGTCTTGACTCGTATTGATGGCGGTATCCGATACAGGACTACCTTAAACATATGCGTGAAGTTGCCTGAGAGGTAAAGGAAAGAAGAAGACGGACTGACAATTGTCGACGGTCAGCCGCTTGCTTAAAAGCCAAGTTAAACCTCTTTCTATTGTTTGCAAAACATAGGTTAGCTTTGTCTTATCGTAATTGGATGTACGATTTGCTCGTCTTGGGGGCGTATGCGTCTTGAACTCTGTATGGTCAGACACTCTGGCGTTGCGGTGTGCACCTCGTCCCTAGGACATTAGCTCACCTCATCTCATTCCCTCTAGCGCATCTGGGCTTAAGATGCTCCGTAAGCACGAGCGTCAGGCTTCCTCATTGCCTAATGGGCCATCTTCCATACGAGGATGTAATGTTGGAAGATGGAAGTCAAGGATGTGTAGCCAGAACCCGCAGAATCGGTAATCCGGCACCTCGTGGCTTCCCGCAATTGCAAATCTTTCTGTGGGGTAGGAATGGTGTTACCGTGATAGATACCTGTGAGCGTTAACAAATACACAGTAGAACCTGCATCTGGTGATGTAATTAGATATACTCCTTATCAGGAAACAAACGACCGATGTGACACCGTACACAGCTCGTCATTGGATGAACGGCACTTGGATTAAGTGCTCATGGCAGAGGGAATTTGTCACCTTCTGACGAGGCGGTCTAGAAAGATTGCGCCTGGCGCGTTTCATTACAATGTCCCTAACGTGCGCGGTGGGAAGCCTTAAGCGGCTGCTCATGTGGATATGCGAAGTAGCTCCCGCTAAAGGAAGCAAGAGAGGTGACGATATGGCCATGCGGACCCTGTATAGAATGGTCATAGGACTATTCCTTCACAGAAAACAACAAGTCGGTGTCGGTTTATGCCCTCTGATAGACTCTTGTATCTCGTCGCGAACAGCTAGTTCAAATGTGCGCGTGTTGCATGACCCGAGACTGGATGTAGTTGTTTTGTGATCTGGCGGTGTCGATTGTCGAGTCGAGGACGCGCATGAAACAGAAGGGCCAAAAGTAACACTGAGATACCCAAACACAGCATGCTTGTAAATTAAGCTATTTACGGCGCTTCAAAACATACGATAATTGCGTAGGTGTCGCCAAAGTTGCGTTTTCAGAAAGTCAGACCGGATAGGCTAGGGCCGTTAGCGCTGATCAAGGCTGAGGATATTTGGAATAAACACCACCAAACGTTCGGCAGTGCGAGACTACCCTGGCGTATGCGTTGTATATAGCTTGGTGTCTCTCGGGTATCTGCGATTTGTCAAAAAAACTCGATTCGAACCTCGTGGCATTTAGCACTCCCGCATTTAGATGAGGATGCGTCGCTGTTGTCGCCTTGTCATTGGTCAGATGTTGGTGGCCCAACGTCTCCTCATGTGCAATCTCCTTGCAGGTCAGACGCTGTCTCAGTGATGATACATGCCCGATGTTCAGTCGTGTGCATCGCAAGTGGGGTTTTTGCTTCGTAGCGAAGAGGCCACCTGGTGGTGAGTATCAAATACTAGATCCTGCGGGTGCCTGCGTTGCAGTAGACGAGTCCACAAATGCTCACCATTTCCCGCTCTTGACAAATTATCGGAATCAGTTATATACCGCCCAAGGACCTATCTTTTAGAAGAATCAAAATGTCTTCCAGTTCCATAAGCTCGGCTACTTCTCACACGTCTTCCAACTCTTCATCTAGCTCAATGGCATCCGTTGCCACCCAACAATCAACACATCGCTACCTGACGCCTAGTCACGCCTCCACTATATCATCATGGACATCGTCGTTGCCGGAACGTAATTCCAGTTCCTTTTCGGAACCGGAATTGGACGCGAGATCACACGAAGCTGCCATCGAGGCATATCGACAGCTCAAGATGAGTCTGTTTTCGAAAGCCAACTCGAACACGTCGAAATTCGCTTGAAGACATCATCGATCAGCGACGCTTGATGGTGGCGACCGTATATCCAGACGTCCGAAAAGAATCCTACAACTCGAAGGCCGTCAGTATCGACTCCACGATGCCATCGCTATTTCCTAAACATCTTCCGAGACTGCCTGCACCGCGCGGCGAACGTCGGCGGCTTCAGGTCCAACTACGATACCCTAATGAAAGCGACTGGAGCTGAACGAGAGGTCTCATTTCTTCTTAGTCAAGGTTTTCTCCTGACGAAACTTGGTGGAACCGCGGTGTTCAGGTGTGCAGGTGTCTATCTTGAATCGAGAAGTGGAAGCGGGTTGGGAGAATGACTCCGGTTCAAGAACACACTTATTAATAAATGACTGTATGAAGTTAGCACCCTTGCATGTTGATTTCTGCGCATGTTGTTCCGTCTCTTTCCAAAGCTCTGAGGAGGGTCCTGTGAGTGGAGCAATATAGACGGACACCTCCTCCTCGATGTGTGAGCGACGGACACGAAGACAATGTCTAGAATACATGTGGTGTATGTGATGTCTTCTATTCATATCAGTGTATTTCTGAGTTGCGGAAGGGTGATGCACCTGCCGCCAGATGATCTCGGGAAGTGTAGGTATCGCGCTAGCGCCAAGATCAGACTAGGTAGCCTATCATCAAGCATCTCGAAAAGTCGCCAGACCAAGACAGCAGCGACGAGCAGCAACACCAGAGCGGCCATGCTGCTCCCACGGATACTCGCACCCGTCCGCACATCGCTAGCGACACCCACGACCTTTATCGCGCCCTCAATCCGCGTCCTCGATACCCTCCGAGTGGCCAACGGCTCCTCCGCACCCACCCCCGTCCTCTCTTTCGTAAGACACTCAGCCCATCAAGCCCAAGGACGAGCCAACGGCGCAAAAGATGGCCCCGGAAAACGTCTAGGAGCGAAGAAAAGCGGAGGTACATATCCACGCCAACCCTAAACAATTCGGGAAGAAACAGAAGGCTGACCCCTCCACCAAACAGGCGAATATGTAATACCAGGAAACATCATTTTCCGCCAACGAGGCACCTCGTGGTTCCCTGGCGAAAACTGCAAGTTCGGCCGCGATCACTGCATCTTTGCTACCGAGTCCGGCTACGTACGATACTATCGCGATCCGAATAAACACGCGAAACGGCAATACATTGGTGTTGCGCTCGAAAAGGACCATACATTACCCTATCCGCTGAACGCGGCGCGGCGGAGACGACTGAATATGGTGCCCGTAGCCATTACCCCGGCCACGAACCCAGCTGCGGATCGAGTAGTCGTGGCGGACCTGACCGTTGGCGATGGAACGGGCAGCCCAAGTAGCATCAGGGATACGCCACGAGAGGCGACGCGAAAGAGCCTCAAGTTGACGGTTGGCAAGGGGTATGCGTACCGCGAGGCCAATTGGCAGATTGGTAGGGCGGCGGAGAGAGCGGGTGTCAAGGTGAAGGAGTTTGTACCCGGCGATCGATGGACCGCGTGGCGGAGGAGTAGTGCGCGTATCCAGGCGAATATTGAGCGGAAGAGGCTGCGGAATGCGAGCAAGAAGTCGGGTAAGCCCAAGGCGAGGAAACAAAAGGCTTAGCCATGGGCAGCAAGAGAGCACGAGGATTGAGCCAAATGTGTGGACTGTGGGCAAAGTGTGTGACTATGTATATGGAGACAAGATAGCTTGGTCAGGAGACATTAGGCAGGCTTTAACATGGACTTTTCTGATGCTACTATAACCTCGCAGCATCTTTCCACACCAGCCCTCCATTCTCCTCAATATAATGCCTCCCCTTTGTCCACCCCATCCACGTACCCAGCGTATCTTCTCCTCCATTCCCCGGCTTCAAGCCCTTTTCACTCCACCCACTTCCCTCACAGCCAATACCCTGCCCTTCGGCCGCAGGTCTCCCGTCATCATCACCCTCCTGTATCGCATAGCCGGGCGTACTATTCAACGTAACAGCAGGCCGTTGATCATAGCCCTTGGATTCCAACTCGGCATGCGTCAACACCGGTGTACAACACGCATCCGTACCATCAAAGACCACCTCCCACTCCGCCCTCGTCTTCTTCCTAAACACCTCGGCAAAGAAGTCCTTCAGCTTCGGCCAATCCTCCCTCCTAGCCCTATCCCCAGGAAGCTGCTCCGACCCTAATCCCAAACCCTTGAGCAGCGCAGCATAAAACTGCGGCTCAATCGCGCCGACAGCCATATAGCGCCCATCCTTGGTCTCATACGTATCGTAAAACGGGGCCCCCCCATCCAACATATTCGCCCCTCGCTCCCGGCCCCAAACCTCATTCTTGAGCCCCAGCCGCGGCATCGTAGCCAGCACCGCACTCCCATCCACCATATTCGCCTCCACCACCTGCCCAAACCCGCTGCGTTCCCGCGCCAACAGCGCCAACAAGATGCCCACAAAGCACATGGCGCCTCCGCCCGCGAAATCGCCCATAAGATTGCCCGGCGCATGCGGCTTTGCGCCCTGGCGTCCAAACAGCGAGAGCACGCCCGAGACGGCGATGTAGTTTATGTCGTGGCCGGCCATGTGGCTGTACTTGCCGTCTCTTCGGAAACCGGTCATGCGCGCGACGATTAGGCGTTTGTTGAGGCGTAGGAGGACGTTTGTGGGGTCTAGGCCGGCTTTTTCGAGGACGCCGGGCCGGAAGGGGTCGATGACTATGTCGACTCTTGGTATGATTTTCTTGATTAGCGCGAGGCCTGCTGGCGATTTGAGGTCGACGCATATGGAGGTTTTGCGTCGTGTGAGTTGGTCGGTGGTCGGGCTTGCGGGTGCGCGGTCGAGGCGGAGGACGGTGGCGCCGTAGTCGGCTAGGAGCATTCCTGCGAAGGGTCCTGTGCGATTGTTAGGTTTATAGGCGTGTGTGAGGCCTGGGATGATGGGGCTGTACCGGGAGCTAGTCCTGCGAACTCGAGGACGCGGATGTCCGCCAGCGGAGGTGGTTGATAGGCTGTCATGGTGATCCGATGTTACTTGGGACGATCGAGATACGCGAACTCAGTGGGAGACGGTAGAAGCATGGTGTGGGACACGCTCCATATAGACATTGTTGGTTGTTGTGCCAGACGCGGGGGATGTGTAGGCTACCGAGGCCCAAGAGCTTGAAGCTGGGGTACGTACCCTAGGGAAAGTACCACAGTACCTGGTTCCACATGTTTGATCTGTTTGCAGCGTCACTTTCACATCGCCTCCCGAATCTCGAAGCATTCATAGTACTTCTGAAAATACCCTAATATTTTGTGGGAACCTGCTCAAAAAGGAAGAATTCTCATGGATAGGTGTGCGATTGGCCTGCGCCTCTTCCTCCCAGGCATCAGCCCGGGCGTATACCTAGCGGGCCACAACACCACTACGCATAAACACATTGTGAGCGATTGCTGACAGACTCCAAAGAATCTCATCGCCCTAGATGTGATGACAGCTACACCGCTGGCCGACCAAAGACCTCCAGAGACGTGGCTACCTCGTTGAAACCAAGTCTCGTACGCACTTTCCACCATGCCTCCTCAACTAAGACAACGAACTTCGCGGGTGAAGCCTCTTTCCTACGCTCCTTCTTCGCATACTTCTTCGATCCAAGACCACCTCTTGATGGAAGACATCGCGAGCCCAACCTCCAGCACGCCTCCTGTCTACACTATCGACCTCTCGCTGCCACCCTGCGAGCGCTATGTACAGGTCACCACCGACTACAAGCACATCCTCGGTCAAATGCCATGTCTGTATGATGAGACGGTTGAGCATCTGCGGCTTCCTGCTTGGTTCTTTCACTTTCTGGGACGTTTGCTGCTTCGACGTCTGTACAGCGATGAACAGACTGCGGAACTCAAAGGCATCAGCGCAGCTTGCGGCCTGCCCATGTATTTACTCGTCGCGTACAATGTTTTTTTGGATCTTCTCATGGGCTGCACGAGCGGTGGCGTGATGGTTGCAGATCGGGGAGGACCTACCATGATGCACTTCCGGACGCTAGATTGGTCGATGCCTTTGCTACGACAAGTCATTGTACAGTTCGACTTCGTGGAGAGTCCGGGGGGCGAAGTAATAGCGAGGACGATCGGATACGTCGGGTTCGTCGGGGTGCTAACAGGTGTGCGGAAGGGTATGAGCGCATCGCTCAACTTCCGACCCTATCATAACGCCCATGGATTATCGTGGACGAACATCAGGTACTACTGGAACACACTCATGGTGCTCATGGGGAAAAGGCCGAGTATATCCACCATACTACGGGACTGTCTCCTTCCACGGCCTTCGGAACATCGGTTACGCAGACGACTGCGCAAGCATCGAGATGAGGAAGGAGACAGTTTGACAGCCGCAGCTCTCGCACCGTACACACCGGCCTTTGTTGACAAGGTGCTCCCAACCATGACTACCTCAGTCGCATACCTTATCTTCTGCACCGGCGACGAAACCTTGATCCTAGAGAAGGACTTCCGCAGCGCAAAAGTCTTGCGGTCATCCAGCTTCATCAACACCACCAATCATGATGTGTCTTTCGAAGCCACCAGCGATCCTCAAGCTGCCCAGTCGCAAGCCGGCCACACGCAAGCCCGAGCCCACGGCTTCCTGCAGGCCAGTATGCAGGAAGTGGTCGACGAGAGCATCATGCGGAAAATCTGCCTGAGAAACAAATGGCTGGAGTGGAGCGAAGACCAGACGCGTAAGATGGCGCTAGGACTGCATACTGCGGCGGGTGTCCGTCTAGAGCAGTTGAAAGAGTGGTTGCAGGCGTATCCGGTTTGTAATGAGGTGACGCATTTCGTGTGTGTTATGAACCCGAGGGAGGGCGCGTTCAGATGGGTTAAGCGTTTCGACGAAGGTGAGATAGAGTTCCAATACTAATGAGCGCATGTGTGCATGAAAAGAAAAAAGACCTTGTTCTGATCCCGCACGTCTAAGAGAAGAGAACCTTGGTTGTGTGAAAATTCGAGCCCTCGCCCCATCTCCAAGCGAAAATCCAGGCATCTTCAGGAAACGCGAGGAACATGCCCTCTCGCCTGAAGCCCCATCATCACACACACACACACACACACACACACACACACACATAACAGCACCCAACACGCTCCCAACAACAAACACCCACAAAAACATGTACAACTCCTATGACACCGCCTGCGCAACCACAAAAAAAATGCGCAGCCAGCTCTAATGGAGCACCTAATTCCTTCTCCGCAACACTGAATCTCAAACACGCCCACTGGGGATATGAAAAAAAAAACACTCAAAGTTCGAATCTATTACAGAACGTAATCGACGCGGAGTGAGATTTTGATTTGGGGCGGTTGAACTGTCTGATGGTTGCGTTGTTGGGAGGAAGGGAAGAGGGAGGGGGAGGGCAAAGGTTTTGTTTGGGGGTGGGTGCGGCAGGCTAGGGTGGATTGGGGTTAGCGACTTGGCTTGGCCCTGCTGCTAGCGCCGATGTGGGTGCGTGGACTTGATGTGCACGATGGGATATTGTCGATTTCATATTTGTGCTAGGACCGGCTCTCGAAAAGAAAGAGGTAGTAACGTAACGGAAGTTTATAGAAACATGTCTGGCCTCCTAATAAAAGCAGGAACAGCTTCTCCCACTGCAGAAACGCCCCATATTAATACTGAGAATGAGCATATCGATTGTAGTGGTTGGTAGATTTTATCACACGGTCGCTGCTACAAGGCATTGGAAACGGTCTACTTGCACAACAGATCGCTTAATGACTAGAAGAAGCTGTGCGTATCCGTACTAGCCTTGTCATATACAAAACCTAGGAAGTAACCATTCTTTCTAAAAAAAAAATCTAATCTAGCCCGCCAGATAATACCTCAAAAAGAAAAAGGTTCGTAGCGCAGCATCACCCCAGTCCGAAATTCAAACCATCCCCACAATCCCGTACCTCAAGGCTCATCACGCATAAGGATATCCGTCCCCCCAAACACTTTCTCAACCCAAACCACACTTTTCACAACAAGCATCAGATCGTTCCACGCGCAGAGTCGCAAGTCCCGCATCAAGCTAGCAAGTATACAAACGAATTCCCTCCGTTCAGCCAGGTCTCTAGTTTCGACAGCCGCGCAGTACAAAACCCAGATGAGCAATGGTTTGAGTTCCTCCTCCCACTCCACCACGATGTTATTGGCGAGCACAACACGAAGAAGAGTACTCGAAAGCGCCACAGTGCATACAGGGGACTGTCCGCTCAACTTCCAAAAAGGGGCGAGGAAAATTAATGTCCCTAGACGGGCGATTTCTTCCATCATGTGCGCGGGAGTGGTGCCGTGTTGGAGGGGCCGGATTACAAGAAGGCGGTACAGGGTTGGTTCCAGCCAGCTGCCGCTCGTGACGGCTAGTATCTTTTGTTCGGCGTTGAAGGCCCCATCTAGCGAGATGAGGTGCACAATGTCGTCGAATATGCTGATCCAGTCCGTGTGCATGGGTAGGTGGCGTTTCCAGGCCAGGGATATGGGACGGAAGGGGCGGGGCGAGTGTGGTGGAGATTTTGAGTCCGCAAGCCATGGCGCTGGCATGGGGAGAAGGGGCGCGTGGTCTTGGAAGAAACTTCCTATTAGATCAGCCCTAACGCATGGGTCAGCAAAGAAATCAAAAACGTTACCGCGCGCGGATTTTGAGCTTCAAAAAATAAAACCCCCGAATTCAGCCATACTTACCAGTTTACCGTAATGCGGAGGTGGGCTTTGGTAATCGTATCAATACCGCCCCTGAGCGCCACAATCTTGATGAGCGCGTCCCTGTGTTTTTCCCAATCGCCGCTCGAAAAATTGGCAAGGAAGGTCTGAACCCGTGTTAGATTAGACAAGAGAGAGTCTGACAAACAGACACGCTTACATGATGAATCATAAAGGAGACGACAGCACCGAGAGCTCGGTCGCTTAGATGCTGGGCCGGGTCTTTCAGCAACTCGCTCGTATAACGCAAAGCCTTGTGATGATGCTTCAAGGCCAAAGCATCGTCTTGCAAAGGGAAGTAACCGTTTCGCTTCTGGAACAGAAAGTTGTGCGAGTTTGCGAGCATGTTGTGGAAAGCGCCAGCGTCACTCAGGCCGACTGGGTACCAAGAGCCGCGGAGCTGACTTGGGTGACTGTCGTTCTCGGTAGTGAAGACTAGACCAAGTCAGGAAAGAGTATATAATTGTATGGGGCTACTGCACCTACTGTTTGCCAATAGCGCTCGACCAGAATGATCAAGTTCAACAGGGTATGGGCAGAAAGGGTCGAGCAGGCCGCCACCGAAACGGTCAAAGTCTACGCGGTTGTGAGGCGGTGCCCGAAACTCGAGGACGATCTCGTTGCGTGCCCGCTTCGTGTTGGGCCTGCGTCGCGCCTTGCCGACTTGCGCCATGGCTAGACGGCGAATGCGAAGCTGTGTCTCTCCATCTTTGAGGTCGTCGGGATGCTTGAGATTCACGAAACTGAACCTTGGTTTCGTAGAACGACCCATGGCTGGCTTGAGTCGGTCGACGGTAACCGTGTGGCTCTTCCACTAGAAATTGGTCCCTCTCCTATATGCTGGGTATGTGGTCACCACCGTATGCTTATGTCATATCATCTTGACGTCGAGTACCATAGTGGTGAAGTTGGGGACGGATAGCAGTTGAGGGCAGTCGCCGTCGTGCCGCCAAGGGGAAGGATCAAGCCAGAAGACCGCGGAAAGCTATGGTTAACATATCGGTGATGTAGGTTGCATTGCGGAGGGGGAGTGGGGATTAGTAATGCAGATTAAGTTAAGTTAGTTAACTCACTAGCCACTGACTAAGCAGTCTAAACAGCATGTCGAGAAGAGCTGTGCAATACTCGGGGTATCATAACCTAGCAAAACCTGTCCACAAAACGCCAAAAGAAAGTATCATTCAAAATTCATTCAATACCCTTCCTCACCTCCCGGTCTTTCCATTCTTGCCCTGATATCCCTAACCAGGGCTTTCGCATCCTCAACCTCGACACCATCTTGGCAAAGCTCGTTCGCAAGCTCCATGGCACGCTGATACATGCCACGCATATACTCCCATCGCGCGAGCCAAAGCCTCGCTTTACTCGTTGTCGCCGTAACACCGACACCGCCCACGCCCTCGGCCCCGACCTCATCAGCGTCTGGACCCTCTTCCTGTGCGAGTACAAGCTCCATGTAGGCCGCACAGTCGTTCATGTTGTGTATGCGCTCGTACAGCAGTGCGATCTGGTACAAGACGTCTGGGTCTAGGATTCCGCCGCCCAGTCCCGAGACTTCACCGCTGCCAAACGATGAGCCGACGCCGGCGTCGTAGTAAGAGCCTGCTACGAGTGCGCGCTTGTAGGCGCGTATGCCGTTCATCACTTTGCCCACTTTGCCAAAACATTGTCCGACAGCCATGCACAGCTTTGGGTCGTAGGGTCGCAGAGCGGCTGCGCGTTGGTGGTAGAAGAGTGCGTAGGAATGCATTTCTAACATCTCGTAGGTTTGGCCCAATCCGTACCATGCGCGATAGTCTTTGCGGTTAACGTCGACGGCGCGGCGGTAGGATTCGATAGCGGCGTGTGTGTTCTTCATCTCGACGAATTCGTGCCCCATGAGCGTCCAGGCTGAAAGGAAAGTGCGGTCTAGGGTCAAGGCTCGCCGGAAGTACATGACGGCTTTCTCGTGCTCGGACTTGAGCGAGTAGTAGTTGCCTACCACGCAACATGTCTCTGGACGGAACTTGTCGGTGGCTGTTGCGAGCTGGGCCAGGAAGGCGAGCTTCGGTCGCATGCCCATGACGTACAGTATGTTGGAGTAGTTGTCCAGGTGGTCCACCCTATGCGGATCCGAGACGAGCAGATCGGAGAATATCTGCTCGGCATCGTCGAAGTCCTTGTTGTGGTAGTGAAGCAGAGCGCGCTGCGTCTTCAGGAAGGCCGATGTAGGGAAGATGGTGAGGATCTGCGACAGGGAGTTGTGGACCTGGTCGTTTACGGCGTAGAGTTCCTGCGAGGTGGTGACATGGAAGATGAAGGTCATGAGATTCTGCGGCAATTGGGTGACCAGGTGGTTGAGCTCGTCCATGGTGTTGAGTAGGGCTTGCAGCTCTTGCCAGGCGCCCCAGTTGTACGTGTACTGGTGGACACTCTTGACAAGATAGTCCATGGCGAGCTGCTCGTTCTTCCCCTTGGCCAAGACGATGCCGTATAGGTACTCCAGCCAGCCCTGCGGTTGCCGTCCACTGCTCGGGAGTTTCTTGAACCACTCCTCCAGCACGGCCGACACGCCCGGCAGCTCCTTGTTCAGCGTGACACCCCCGTCCTGCGGACCCAGGATCATCTCGCTGTCCTCGTTCATGCGCTTCTCGCCCGCCATGTACTTGGCATAGAGGGCGAGAAAGAGCGACTTTTGGCTGAGGCTCGATATGGAGTGGTGGGAGAAGCTGGCTTTCGTCGGCGTGCCCATCTTGGCCTTTCCCTTGCCTGCCTGCTTCGACTTGGGGTTGGGGGTCGATGGTGCCTGTTTGGGCAAGGGCCCGGGCAGGAAGACGGCGGCGCATCGGTCATACTCGCGGCAGTCGAAGTACGTCTTGGCGAGGAGGAACTTGTGCGCTTCTCGTGCCTCTAGCCGCGCTTCTGTCGCGTCTTTGGGCATGAGATGCGGCGTCTGTGGCGGATGCGCGTCCGACATGGGCGAGTCGACATCCGTGTCCGAGCCATGGTCGTCGGGCGCGGGGAGAGAGTCGAGCAGTTCTGCGGCCCTTGTCAATATCAGCACCGATGAAGTTGTGGATATACAGGCAATGCGACTACGCACCACTTGGCTGAATGATAGAGGCCGCGCTCGGTGCAGCCCACCACCGCGTCCTGGAGTTGCGCCTTCAGCTGGGCCTCGTCGGCCTGCGATAACGTGCCCATCGCGACTTGGCTAAGAGAGCGGAGAGTAGTGCATCGTCAATCGCGCTCTGTCGCGTGAGGTGGTGGTTGCGATGCGCGTGTTGACGCTGAGCTTCCTCTATCGGTAGGTAAAGTGGGGCACAAACAATGGCCCGGCGGCGGGACGAACCTTTCACCGCCCGCCGGCAATCCCCCCCTTCACCGCGTGACCGCATCGCTTCTGCCCCTCCAGCTTGACGAGTCCAAACAACCAAAACATCTTCGAGCCGCTGCAGTCACGATGCCGACGACACTAAAGGATTTCGAGAGCGTGTGGCCGCGCATCTCCGCCGATCTGCAAGAGCACTGCAAGCAGTACAAGCTGCCCCAGCAGTCGCTTGATTGGTTCACCAAGGTACACTTGCTCCGAACAAGGCATTCAGGGTCCAGCATGCTCACCACATCGCACAGTCGCTCGACTACAACACCGTCGGCGGAAAATGCAACCGGGGCATGTCCGTCGTCGACACCACTTCCCTCCTCCAGAACAAGACGCTCGACCCAAAATCGGAAGAGTACTTCCGCCCAGCCCTCCTAGGATGGATGATCGAACTCCTGCAGGCCTTCTTCCTCGTCTCGGACGACATCATGGACGCCTCCAAGACCCGCCGCGGAAACCCATGCTGGTACCTCGCCCCCAAAGTCGGCATGATCGCCATCAACGATGCCTTCATGCTGGAAGCATCCATCTACATCCTGCTGAAGAAGCACTTCCGCCAAGAGAAGAGCTATATCGACATGGTCGAGCTCTTCCACGAAGTCACCTTCAAGACCGAATGCGGACAACTCTGCGATCTGCTCACTGCGCCCGAAGACGACGTGAACCTCGACAACTTCAACCTGGACAAGTTCACTTTCATCGTCATCTACAAGACCGCCTACTACTCCTTCTACCTCCCCGTCGCACTCGCCCTGCACTACATCGGCGCGGCAACACCCAAGAACCTGCAAACCGCCGAGGACATCCTCATCCCCATGGGTGAATACTTCCAAGCCCAAGACGACTACCTCGACGCTTTCGCCGACCCCGAGGTCCTGGGCAAACTCGGAACCGACATCATGGACAACAAGTGTTCATGGCTCATCAACCAGGCGCTCAAACAGGTGACGCCCGAGCAACGGAAGCTGCTCGAGGACAACTACGGCCAAAAGGACTCGGCAAAGGAGGCCAAGGTCAAGAAACTGTACCATGATTTGAAACTTAGGGAATTCTATGAGCAGTGGGAGGAGGAGCGTGTCGCTGATCTGAGGCATAAGATTGACAAGGTCGATGAGAGTGAAGGGCTGAAGAAGGAGGTGTTTGAAGTCTTTCTGCAAAAGATTTACAAGCGGACTAAGTAGGTGTTTGCTCAGAGGATGAGTTGGGCGGAATTATAAATAAGTTCCATGCCTCACCGCACTACTTTATGCAAGGTTTGCTCACTTCTTCCCATAAAGGACCTTATTCCTACCCTTACCCCACCTCGAATTCCCACCCTTTTCCTTCTCCTACCGCGAATCCTCATCCATCATCTTCTTTATCCTCTCTTCTTCTTTACTCTTTTCCGGACGACTCGATGCTCCCCGCTTTTTGTGTTGCTTATTGCTTGCCTCTCCATTCCCTGCCTCTCCATTCCCTGCCTCTCCATTCCCTGCCTCTCCATTCCCTGCCTCTCCATTCCCTGCCTCTCCATTCCCTGCCT
>ML975458.1:0-36867 GCA_010015605.1 Decorospora gaudefroyi
GGCGTCAGTATATAGCTCGCGGAGGTGTTCTCCAGGCGCAGCAAGGCCGGCAGCTCGCTATAGAGGCAGAAAGGGTATTCGCAGAGGTAGAGCAAGCTCAGGCTACTCAAGGACGTAAGCGCGCGCCGCCGACGTGTACAAGATGTTATGTACAAGCACACACGCGGACTCAATGTAGACAGTAATAGACTAGCTAACTATAAAATTCTATCCTATTATCTTATGTCATTGTGGAGCTATTAAGCAGAGCGTCGCGTTGATTTTGGTGGGGTGGCCCGAGGACTGGTGGAACACGTTAAGTTAAGTTAACTAACTTAACGTTAGTTAACTTATCTCTCGCGCGCACTCGCCCTCATCTACCTGCACGGCTGTCTGTTGCATTGGTGTTGAAACCACGTGTCTATATCCGTCTAAATTCTTAATTCCATACCTTCCAAACGCCACACGAATGCTCATTCTACCTCTGTGACATCGTCAACCTCGCCCGCAGCTGCCCTTCTCCGCAGCTCCTGCTCGACGGCCCTCAACATGAGCTGCGCATCGTCGAGCGTCAGCTCCTCCCCGCCCCGCATGCTAGCCAAAAGTTCCGCAAACTCCGGGTCATCAGGCTCAATGATCTCGATGGCTCTGCGGTCCAACTTTGGTTTCGCTGCGGGTGGTGGCATGAATGCCCGATTCGTGCTCCCGAACTTGGCAACCATCTCCTCATACTCGCCTTCGGGCGTGCTCTGGCTCGTCACTGCACCCCCTGCCCCAATGCGCCAGACGTCTTCTTTGTCGTTGCTCTGGTCATCATCGATCTTAATGGCAGTCCGAATGACGACGCTGAAGTCACCGCCGCCTCCGACGTCGAGATAACCGAGCACACCAGAGTAGATGCCTCGTCGTACGCCATCTTCTACATCCTTCAGGATCTCACAAGACCTCTTCTTTGGTGCGCCCGTCATGCTCCCTGGCGGGAGACTCTTGACGAATGCCTCGAATCCTAGTTGCGGAGCAGACTTCTCGACTCTCATCCTAGACGCGTATTCCCTAGGGTTTTCCCAGTCTTCCGCTGTCTTTGCAGTATGGATTCCGTCCGGCACGGCTTCGACGACGGAGACCAATTGCCAGAGTGTCTCGTATTCTTCTACTTCCATAAGTTGGCTGACGCGCACATTTTCAGAGCCGTATACGCCGTGCAGTTGGTGCCTGGTGAGATCGACGATCATTAGGTTTTCTGCACGCTCTTTCGAGGAAGAGAGAATCGCGTGCGCAATGTCTGCCGTGACTCCGGGCTTCTTCTGCACTGTGCCTTTGATGGGCCGGCATTGAGAAGTTTGCGATCTGTCCCAGCTAATGTATCGCTCCGGTGAGGAACTCAGTATGTGCACATTGTGCATCCTCATATAGGCACTAAACGGGGCGGGGTTCTGGCCGGCCAAGCGCTTGTAAAGGTTCCAGGAATGCTCATTGTCCTCGGCGTGAGATATCCTGCAAGCTGCTGGCCTGCGAGCGCGAACCTCGTTGCGAGTGGTGAGACAGAGTTCATAGCTTTGCCCATCAGCTATGGCGTCTTGGCACGCGCGTACCTTATCACAGTATTCATTCTGACCAGCTGTAGACTGTTGACATGAATCGATATACTGATGCATCATGCTGTGTGCTTCAAAGGGGTCCACTTGTGCCAAACCCGTAGAACTTGGCGTGGATTCTCGTGATTTTAAGCCTGCATGCTCATAAATCTTCTCGAGCGTCCCATCAACCCATCCTTTGTCGTGGATGCCGCGAATGCTCTGAACATAAACCTTTTTGATCTGATGGTCAAACACAACGGTCCGTGTGATGTAGGCGAAACATATGTCGGGGTATGAGGCTTCTTCGTGACCATTGACATCGATGGTTTCAAGGCCAGCCTCGTAGGATGCATAGCCCATGAGTCCTCCCCAGAAAGGCGCCCAGGTCGAGTTTCCTGGCGGTATTGGACGCTGAATGCTCTTCATAACTTCTCTCACGTATGGCCAGGGGTCCGCAACATTCCATTCGGTATGTACTTTGTCGTGTCCGTCTCTTAACTGCATTCTCTGTATTCCAGCGTAGTAGTGCAGGCGAAGTGTTTCCCCTGGAATCACAACGCCAATTATGCTGTATCTGCCCGTTCCCACAGCCATAGGCAAGAGATTTGACTGCAGTCCAGATTCGAGCACTATCGCTTCGCGCCTCGGCATCTCCAGCAGCTCGCAGACGTCTGCAACGGTAAGCCTTCCGCTTCCCGTGGTCCGACAATGCACGATGTAAGGCGGCAGATATGGCAATGACTGTCCATCACCGCGTGCGATGAGCGAGGCCAACTTCTCTGGTGCAATGGTCTTGCTATCGACATTTTCCACAAATCCAAGGCGCGAGTGTTTGCTCTGGTTCTTCGCGGTATATAAGTCAAGCTCGCGTCGAAAGTCGGCCACCGTCATCGGCGATGACTGCGTTTTTGATGCGAGGTTGTGTTTCGGGACGTTGCGGAATATGCGTTTGCGATTCCAAGATTGAGCATCTGCCCACCAGTTCTGGATGATGCGCTTTCCTTCTTCGTTCGTACAGACGGACTCGGGGTGGAATTGCACACCCCAGAACGGCTTCTGCACATGTCTCACGCCCATGAGCACAGCACCATTACGTTCACTGTCGAAGTCCCACGCCAGAGGCTCTAGCTGGGGGCACGAATCGGTAGATTCCCAAAGTTGTGCGGGGTACCGTACAGCGCGCTTGGTTTGGATGGGATGATCGAGCTTGACATGCAAGGAGTGGTATTGCGTTGCCAGCAAGTGCTCCACGCCTCGAAAGATGGATTGGCATTTGTGTAAAACGGTTGTGACAATGCCATGTTTTGGCTCTTCCAGTCTCTGTATGTCAGCTCCAAACGCGAGACACATGGACTGAAACCCGAGACATATACCAAGTACAGGTAGAAGCTGCTCATCTCGCAATTCCCAAAGCTCTCTCATCAGTCCAACGTCCTTGTCGCATTTCGCCCAACCTGGCCCAGGTCCTGCGATGACGCCATCGAAGGTCTTGAGATAGTCGGTAAAGGCTGCGTGGTCCCCCGAGGTTGTCACCTTGCTAAGGTTGGCGTCATCGATGAAGATCTTGATTACGTCTACATTGACGGTTTGCTCGACCAGCGCGACTATGTTGTTTGAGAACGAGTCGTAGGCGTCCAGAAACAAGATCCTCGGGCGCTGAGTGAGAATCGCAGGTGCCATCGCCTGGTAGTTCACGGTGGCCGAATAGGTAGCCCGGAAGAATCGGAAAGAGAGAAGGCGGTCTTAAGATCCACTGGTCGTAGAAGCTCTTTGTAGTTCTGGACTAGGAGATTTGGTCGTCCTGCTCTGTTGCCGTCGCAGAAAAGTCGCGGTCGTCGATACTTAGGGTGCTAGGGCTGAGAATCTTTATCCCGCGATAAGCCCGACGAAACGCCGTCACAAGCCGAGGCGCCTAATGAAAGGTATACGTCTCCTGCTCGCGGTCCAGGTGAGGTTGATCACGCAGTGACAAAGCCGAGTGTCGCAAATAACAAGGAGAGTGCAACGGTGTCAAGCACGCAAGCAACGGGGTGATAACGATCTGACGCGACGCCGCGTCTGGGGTGGATCGCTTCATGCAGGGACCCGACTCTAACTTTTATCGGTTAGCGGAAAGAGGCACAAGTTGAATTTCCATTGGTTGGCCGCAGATTGTGCTAGGTACACCGTACACCGTACACATCTCCTTGGAAGGAATCGGCACCCCCTACACGGCAGCAGCATCCGTTCCAGCTTCTCCTATTACTTGATACACTCTCGAAGAAAGCAGTCGACAAACTCCTTAGGGACGACACAAACGCGGCTCGAAATGCAGACACAGGTCATGAGATCCGCATCGTTACCTAGTAGCCCTTTGAAGCACTCAGCACTCAGTTTTCAGCTAGACCAACGCTACGGGGAGATGCCTGGTGACTCCTGACCTTCAGGTTCCGCTGCCCAGATCATGGCTCCTTTCTTTCCCAAATGAGTTCCATTCGCTTTATTGGCGGTTGGCCCGATATTCCGTAGCTGACAGTAGAGGCATGAGCTTCGAGAATGTTGTTACACCTTATACCGTAGGGACGTCCGGGTATCAAGCTGCAAGCATAATGGAAATTTGGTAACTAACGGTTTGGTGGGCCCAATATGAGCTGGGAGGAGGAAGCAAATACACGTCATTGCCGCCCCTCAAGCTATCTCGAGAATACTATGGGTACAAAACTCCAGAACATAGGCTCCGAACGCAAACGCTGTGCATTAAATCCCGCGGCGCAATATCCAGTTCCATCCCCCTTCCCCCGTACAAAACAATGCCCGACGCCCATCCCAAAGCTCGTCGCCAGCGAGTAAATTCCAAGCCATGGTATCTTCGTCTCTCTAAAGTCGTTTCATCATATCCACTTATCCATGCCCAAAAATCACTCCAACCCCGTCCCACGTCTCTGCATCTGCGGCCTCCCACTAACACTCCCCCTATGCACCCTCCCTGTATGGCCCCCAGTCCCAGGACCACCATGCATCATATCTAGATCTACGGGCGTTCCCGCCCCCAGCGCGAACCCATACGCCTCCGCACTCGCCTGCGCAAAAGCGCCGTCATCTCCCATTGTCGGCGGCTCCACATTGAACGGCACGAAATAAGTACTCATGGGGTCGAAGAAGTTGTTGTTGTTGTTGTTGTTCCCCATACCCATAGCTTCGAGGTTCCAGAACGTGTTGTTAAAATCCGCCGACAGGTCGGGGAAGGGCGACATGTCCATTTGGTGGGCGTGTGCAGGGTGGATCATTGTTGGGGAGGTGTTGAGCATGGGGAGGTTGGTGTGGTGTTGGTGGTGCGAGGGGTGTGGATGGTGATTTCCTGCAAAGTCGGCGAGGAACTGCTGCGAGGCGGCCGAATGATGCTGAGATTGTTGTTGCTGGTGTTGTTGGGCGAAGAGGGTTGCTGGGTCGTAGCCGGCGGTAATGGCCGCTTCTATTGCATCCCGGGAGGCCAGGTTGACTTGATTCATCTGTTGTTGCGCTTGGATTCGAGCGGCGTGGCTCTGCTGGGAGTGACTGTTATGCCCTTGCAAGTGTGGCGCGTCTGCACGATCTGGTGCGATATCAGGTTTAGATATAGACTTGGACTTATTCTTGCGAGCTTGTTTGCGTTGTTGGTCAGCTCTGGAAGGCGGAGATAGCGATGCGAAGAACTCCTCCACGCTCTGTAGGTCGCTCTTTTGTCCGAGGACCGCATCCGTACCCGGCTCATTTGCTTTCGACTCGGCCGCATCTTCATAATCTGTTTTTGACACGCCATGCGGGTATCTATCAAACCAATCCCCGTACTGGAAAATGCTACCCTTTTTCTTGCCGCCACTAGCACTCGGGCCCTTTAGCTGCGCATCGGCATGCTGCCGATACAAATCCTTCAAGTTCTCTGCGATGTAATGAAACATGCCCCAGTATTTTTTCATTTTCGTGAGATACTTGACGTTGTATGCGAGGTATTTCTTAGACTGCGCTTCAAGCTTGGGGTTCTTCGAGAAGACGCCATGGACATGTACAGTTGAGGAGAAGAAGGCGGAATATCCAGCGAACGGTGCGACAACGTTGTGATCCATCGCTTCGTTGATAAGCATCGAGATCTGATTGGCGGCATCGAGTGCAGAACGGGCGGATTCTGTAAGAAAGTCGTGCGGCATGTCCTTTGGCGGTCTACTGCCCGCTGTTGAAGGCAAGGCGAAGCGGTGCATGAAGAGCATGATTTGCTGCCATAGAATGTGAAGGTATAGGAAGGCATTCGCAGTCTTCCCGATGGCATGGCTCTTGAGATTTTCGGGGGAATAGACGAGCATTTCAGGCAGTGCTCCTTTGAATTCTTTGGCCTCTTTTTTGATCGCGTGAAACGTCGAATCAGGCGACCACATGGGTTCTGATTCGCGCTCTTTGCCACCCAGGTTCATATACTTGATTAGCTTGCCCCATATGCAGACCAACCGTATGGTGTACGCCGATACGCCCATGTTGTCGCGGTGGTTCGCCAGTTGACCGCTGTCGGGAGGGACTGGATTTGGCACGTTGCCTTCTAAATTCTCGGTGGGTGCATCTATTTCGTGTATGTATAGGTGCTCCTTAACCGGTAATTGCACCTCAATATACTGCTCGTGTACGAAGAGCGGTCGATCCGTGCCAGAAGAGTTGAAGCGATCCATAAGGAAGCAGGACCACATGGTCCGTCGTCGTATCTCGCGATCGGTCGCGCTCAGGGGTTTCCTGTCCGCATCGCTCACTAACGGGTCGTATTCGTTCTCTTTGTGCAACTGCAAGGCATACGCCATTCTCTGCGCCATACCACCAAACATCCAACTTCGTCCACCTTGACATGTGCCGAACTCATGCAGCCCCAGAAGCAGGTAAACTATCAGAATCGTGATATTGGGCCTATCGAAGCGCTTGAGCGCAATCTCCCTAGCGCGCTCCGCCCAATGGTCACCTCGGAGGAAACATGGCTCCGTCCGTAGTTGCGGGTGTGTCGAGAAGCGTGCTGATATAGCGCACATTGCAAGTATAAGCACTGGTGGAACTTTGCCAGCAGCCAGCCGCCGCATAAAACTTGGCTTGTGGAGAAGCGGGTAGCTCTGCCCGTACACAAAACCAAAGTACACTTCAGCAAGGTGTTCTTGGATCTCTTTCGATGGCAGGCTCTCCGCGCCTTCAGTAAGAAGCCTGCTGTCATCCGTTTCCCTTCCACGTGACGTCGACCCAGCAGCGTTCGGATCCGCGCCTTTCGCTCTGGACCACTCTTCGAGCTCGCTACCAAAAGCTTCTTCTGCCGCGCGCTTTTTCGTTGTCGGTGTTTTCGGTGGAGCGCCGGGGATAGCGGGCTTAACGACGGATCTTCCCACGTTGGCGACAGATGGCAGGCTTTCCTTCGGGATGAGTTTGATAACGCGGTCCTCCATGCGCTTCAGCCGCTTGTCCAGCATGGCCATGTAATCGGTTCGGGGTGCTGCTTTCCTGGTCGTGACCTTGTAGACGCACGGTATCCTGCTCCTCAGACAATGCTTGCACGCAGGCTTCTCGCCTGAACAACGTATCTTCTTCCTGCGGCAGGCGATGCACGCAAGCGGCAGCCGCTTCCGCTCTTTGCCAGCTTTCGTCTTCATCTCGCTCCATAGCGGCGGATCCTGCACGTCGTCCTTGCTGCGTCGCGATGTGGTGGAGTGATCTGTGCCGTCGTTTCCACTGAGTTTCATGGCCAGCGCCGAAGCCTCGCTCATTCCATCTCCCACAACAGCGAGCAAGCCCAGCGCAGGCGCGCTCTCGGGGCTCGTATTATTCCCATCGCGGCCTGGGCTTCCGGCAATGCTCATTCTGTGTGGATGCGCACTGCCGCCACCACTCATACCCTCGTCGCTGAGATTGCCAACACTCCCTCTGTGGTTCGCATAGCCGGCCTCCATCTTTGGTTGCACGTCGTCAAAGTGGGTGTTGAATCCTGGGCTCTGCGCATAGCTCATGTCAAATTCAGCAAACGTGGAAATGGCATTGACAGTACTGGTCCCGGCTGCGTGTGGAGAGGCTCGGAGCTCAGACAGGCCGAACTCGTTCAGCATCAAGGCGTCGTCGGTTGCGAAGTGGGTGTGCGAGGGCGTGGCTATCGAGGTTGCGGTTGCGCCGGAGTCGGCCATGGCCTCGAGGACTGCGTCTTTGTGCTGCCGCGGAGCGTGCCGGTAGAGGCAGCGTCACATTAGGCTCCCGAGTTCAGAATGCAAGATAATATTTCTTCATATGCGCCTGTGACCCGAACCCCAACACAACATCGCAGGCAGAATGCAGGCGTCGAGGCGTCCAACGTCGTGCGCTGAAATTGAATGCGTCGGCCGAGGAAGTAAATGGCAAGCTCCGACTTCTCCACAGGATACCTAGCGACGGACCTGGCTTCCAAGCAGCAAGGTTCGAGGCAGTGGGGGCGCTAGTCGCTATATCAAAGCGCAAGCCAGCGTATGTGGGGAGGAGGACAATAACAATGAGAGCGTAAGCACGCAAGACAAGAGCAAAGGACAAAGAGCAAGACGCGGAGGCAATTCGGGCCTACAGAAGCAGAAGCGGAAGAGGAAACCAAGTACGATGACGGTCAGTGATGTATCCATCGAGGCCTGCGGCCTGCCCAAGTGCCAGAAACGGTAGCTGCTGCCGCTTGTCGCTCCACCTGTCTCTCCGCCTATACTATGCCCGCCGACCCCATGTCGGACGCACCAGGGCCGGCAGCCGTGGCTTGCATGGCCTGCAGTCTATGTAATAGCGCGCACAGCATTCGTAGTTTTTGCTCCCGTCGACGTCCGATTAAACCTCGATTAACTTGCTTTAAACTCCTGGGTCCACTGTCCACTCGATTCACCGGCCGCACCTTGGCCGATGCAAGCCACCTGCCACCAGAATTCTCCCTTCCCCACATGGCTGTGGCCATGTCTTGCGGATCCAGACCTGCAGCTGATTATTCAGACATCACAAAGCAGTTGGATGAATAAAATGCGCTTGCGGTGCGCAGAGCTCATACAACCGAATTTGGCGCCTCATATGCACATCGATGTCACATCGCGAGAGCATCCAGGCAATGTTGGCTGTGGCTGGCACAATAATGACGGCCGCGGGACACCAGCTATTTTGCGGGGGTCCCGCTTGTTCACCCACAAGCCCGCACGTGGTCACATCAATGCTTCTGCTTCCATTAGTTATTCAGACCCCATTATTCATCAATCTATCTTTTATATTCTCCGATCCGACCACTCATCTACTGTGTACCCTCCGACCTCGCGAAGGCACCTTTCTCCGCCAGCAACGCGGCGCGCCGGCCGCGGTCGCCTAGCCTTATTGCTACCAGCAAAATTTCCAGGGCTATTTCCTTATGTGCTTACCTATCCGTAAATTGATTGGTGGATACCGAGTATTCGCCATCAAATCAACACACTCTCCTCTTCCTCATCCGGGCCCCTCCCATGCCATTCTTCAAATTTATAAGTGGTCGATTTTATCCATATCTACCTTCTCTCGATATCTATGCTCATCTCCAAACCTACACAGCTACTCTACCAAGACCCCCGCAACGCCTTACTCCAAAACACGAAAACGTCTACACAGATTGCAAGCTGACCACTCGTCTATCGGAGCGCCGGTCCCGGGGATATTGCAGAACCTGAGTACGGAGTACGTTGTTCACCATGCGCGTTGATTTGCTGTCTTTTCGTGCAAGAGGTCCGTTGGTCCGTTCTATCTTATTCTCAGGATGAACAATATGCGTAGAATATGCACAAGCGCTTGCGCGTGGCGCGCGGGCGAGTATCGGTGCAATCTATCAGAATATGGGGTAATCCTTGCACTTGTCCACGCGACAAGGCGGTCGGGCAAATTAGGGTGTGGATCTTGGAAAGCTGCAGATCATGCGCATGAGCGTTGTTCCAACTTCCAACACGGCCGTGACCGCTCTCTCCCCGACTTGGGAAATGGTACGGAGTACGGCGGACGGGATTGTGAGACGTCAGCTTTGCCATGTTATTGTGAGCGCAATATGTAGCGGACTCGATTATTGAGGCAGACTTGAGATTGTGATTGTAAATAGGCACCACATACGAGGAGTGACGGTATTTTTCATTACTTCTCGGACATATCTATCGCAGTCATGGTAGGGCTGTCAAAGGGCTCCTCAACCTCAATGGGCATCATAGCCATATGGCGCTTAGCCACAGTGCCTTCCATCATCGAGCGCTTCCCGATACCCACATTCATCGCGTTGGTTTTTGTCTCTGCGGTTGCCCGGTAGTTCTCGACCTTCGTTACTTCACCTTCAAATTCAGTCTGCACCGTCAGACCATACGAACTATACTTATACGCGTCATAGTCGCAGCATCTAGGCGTCGCGCCATAGCAGCCATTCCCCACGTTCAGTTGCAACCACCTAGGCAGCAAGTGATTCGCGCAGATAACTCCAATACTACTACTAGCCATGGCGTTCGTGAGTCTGTTTCGCCCCCCCCCCCCCCCCCCCCCCCACTTGTTGCTCTCTCTCAACTTTTGCATCAGCTCGATCCCCCAAACCGAGTCGCATCATCTCCAACATCTTTCGCATCTGTCTCAACACGACTCAGTGAGTCAGGCTCAGTTCTGGCGCGGCTTGACCACCCCATCGTGCAGGATGTAGTAGACGACGGTGCTGTCTGTGTCTACGGTTGCGAGGAGCACGCGCTTCGTGGTTCTCCAGGGGTTGGCAGACCGGTCCTCTTCCCGCATAGACTCGGGCGTAGATGGACCTGGCGCAGGCGGGACCATGGTAAGGGCATCGAAGACGCCTGCCAGCCTGCGCAGCGTCCACTTCTCCTTCAGCCTGGTGGGCAGAATCCATTCGCGCTCGGGCTCCACCTTGACCTGCAGGCCGCCTGCCTCGCCCGCAGCGCGCGCCTTCCTCTCGCGGTCGGCCTTCTTCAACAGCTCGACCTGCTCGTCGGGGTGGACGTAGAGACGCTGGGGGGGCAGGCCAGAGACCAGCGGGCGGGGCAGCGGTGCGTGGGTGAGGGACGAGTGCGTGTGTATCTGCAGCTCGGTCCAATAGTGCTGATGTTGGAGGTTGTGCAGGATCTGGCGGGCAAGCGATTGCTCATTTGGAAGGTGCGTCGTGGCCGTGACTGCCGTGGGCGCCGATACGAACGTCCGCAGCGGGGAAGCCATGGCAGCGTGTTTCATATCGCCTCGCGCAGCAAACATGACGACGGTGATGCTGGAGGCTGGGCGAGGAACGCGGCTGTCGGCTGATTATTGGCGGCTTGTGGGCGGATTATTGGCGGATTGGCAGTGCGAGGGTTGGGGGAACAAGGGTGGAAGGAGCAGCTATGCGGTTGCGGAAGGCGCGAACGACAGTGATGGCACCCAGCCACTCAGAAGCGGGCCGCCGAGCAGATCAGAAGGCGGGCGACGCGGCCCAAGTCCAACAAGCAAAGCCTTCTTATAGCTTCTCCGCCCAGCCCAAGTCACCGAGTCTCCACGTTAGCATTCTCTGCTTCAACACACAGACACCATCAGCATGTCCGCACTCGCTTCAGCTTCCTTCCCCGCACTGCTGCTGCTTCTGGCTAGCGCTGTTGTGGCGCAAGACACCACCCCCTCCGTCGTGACCGACATCTCCATCAGCCCCACGCCTACGACAGAAATCATCCTCACCATCCAAACGTCTACGCCGGATCCATGGTCTTGCTACCAAGACTGCATCCAGCCGCCATGCCCACAGTGTGCGTGACCCCAGTCTTAGACCGCTTCCGGCCGGGATACTGACTGGAACAGGCTCCACAGATAGTACCATGAGCATCCCGCCCGTCCCACTTCCCACGCCCATTTCAGTCATCACGGATCCTCTTCTTTCCACTCTCACAGGCTCCGCAGATGGTACCATGAGCATCCCGCCTGTCCCACTTCCCTCGGTCATCTCAGTCATCACGGATCCTCTTCTTTCCACCGTCACAGGCATCATGTCCATTCTGCCTGAAAAGACAACCCTCTCCACCGGCCTCATGTCAATTCCTGCTGGCGAAACACCCATCTCCACTGGTTCCCTGGATACGCCTACGGCCACTACTAGCTCCGGCCTACCCGAACTACCAACCGGTGCTGCTGTGCCGGTGGCCAAGCGCGACGGTCTGCCGTTGGTTGTTGCAATGGCTGGCCTTCTCGCATTCCATTAAGTGACTTCCCCAACACATTGAGCAAGGGAAATGTATACCGTATCCACCATGATGTGTTGCAGAATGTACATAGAATACAAGAATGAATCACCAAACGTTGAGAAGCGAGCTTCACAAGTCTATAGTAGGCTAGCCAGAAAATGTCCGCGCATCTGGGCAACGCAGTGCTGATGTTGATACGCGTATTCGTACCGGGAGTGCGATCTCGGATGCTCCTGCGCCCAGTGGGTGGCTGCAGGTGGGTCTGGGGTCGTCAGGAGCCACTCCCGTAATAAAGTCTAAGCCGCTCCTCGCCTCCCCATCAATCATCAGGCCAGCGCCAGCAGCGATCTCATAAAGCCGTGGGCCCTGGCAACAATAATGTCGACGACGGTACGACTCCTGCTAGCCGTCCAAGCAGCTTTCTTTCTCTGCCCTCTATCGTCCCAAGGCATAATTTCCCCAAACCAAGCATCTCGCCAAGGCACTGCGCCATAGCCCAGACCCCAGCTGTGAACCAGCGATCGACGAGCACCTTGGCTGACACGTTGAGCCGCGTACGCTCAAAGCCGCCAAATAATCTTGTACAAAATCTACGCCATTCGCAGTACTCCTCCACCACCTCTTATCATGGCGACCTCGGACAGCAACACCCCGACGCCTGTACCTTTTCCACAGCCTGACGGCATTCGCAACCCAAACGCATCCGACCCTCCTGCGGATTCGCCTTCGACAAAGACACGTGAGCGAACGGGAACCAATGCGTCGATGGTGTCGAGTCGAATCCGCACTGCGAGTGTAAAGCTTATGGAGGCGAATCCTCCGCCCGGCATGTGGGCTGCCACGGGGACTACTGCAGCGAAGGCGCCCTCACTATCCGACATCAGGCGAGGCTCCTTTGGGTCGGAGGGATGGAACGAGGAAACGCAGCGAAGGAGAGCAGGATCGCGGACAAGCCAGGGAGAGGAGAGGACGCGCTCTACCACAAATCGTCCAACCCCCTCGGAGCAGACGGAGCGTCCCTTTTCCGGTGCAAACCGCAAAGCATCGTCGAGCAACGCCATTGGGACCGAGCCCTTTCCTACTGTGACCGAGGAGAATACACGACAGCTACCGGGATATGATGAGCAGGATGAAGGGATTAGCGCTAGCGTTGAGTCGAAGCAGAGCTCAGACATAGCAAAAGAGCAGCTTGATGGGGATAGACCGCAGCAGCCAAAGCGGACCTCTTCTGGAAGGGTACGTTCTAGCTTTGCAATGTCTCGGACCCGCTAACTCGGTCTCAGTACGCCAATGGCTACATACCTCCTCCCAAGTTGCCATGGACACGGTCGTTCATGGTAGGTCTGAAGGGCTTCTGGAAATGGTTTCTAACACCTGCCGGCTTCCTCATCACCTTGTACGGCCTGAATGTGGTTGCTTGGGGAGGCATGCTCTTCCTCCTACTCTGCAACGCTGCGCCAGCCATGTGCGTGCCTACGTGTGACGACATCAATTCACCACGAAGGAAGTGGGTGGAGTATGACTCGCAAATTCTCAACGCACTATTCTGCGTGACTGGCTTTGGTCTAGCACCCTGGCGATTTAGAGATCTATACTGGTGGGGATGGTGGAGGATAGGCGGATCTAAGCGTACGGAAATTGGCATTCGACGACTCGCCGGCATACACCGAGGATGGTTTCGACTACCAGGCTCAGATCGCTTGCCCGACGACGCAGACGCAACCATGGTCGATCCCGATGATCCTGCCGTACCCATACCCATCAAAGCCATTCCCGATCCACCGCCAACGGCGATTCGCGCCCCGCCAACCAAGAGCTGGAAGATGGACTTTGTTGTGTGGAATAATGTATGGAACACATTCTTCCAGATTATGCTCTGCTTCTTCATGTGGCATTACAATCGCATTAACAGGCCTCCATGGGCTACAGGTCTTTTCGTCGCTCTGGCCTGTATTGTCGCTGGTATTGCGGGTATCATGATGTGGCATGAGGGTAAAAATGTGAAGAAGGTGGAAGGTGTGCCAATGCGCAGAGACTACGGAGATCAGGCAGGCGACGGTGAAGCGAACTCGGCCCACAACATACCGTTGGTGGCTACAAGTGTGGCGGCAAAAAGATCATGAAGGATTAGCCCAGTTTTTTCAGGCAGAGCCAAGGTTTTCATTGGGGGCTATGGCTGAAGAAATTTGTTATTACTCCTACTTGACCCATTTGTCAACAACCTAATCATCTTCTAGACACATTATTGTCCTACTCATGATCAAAATACTCACAGCCCCTGGGGAGCATGGGTGTTACTATAGAATGGTACTACGACCACGACTACTAATTACATCTGCCATCTTCTCTCATTCGTCGTTCAGCGTCGTGGTCAGGGATAAATACTACCCCCGCATGTTCGCCACCGAGCACCAAGCCTTGCCGCCATGCAAGCATGCACATGCGTGCTCGCTTGCCGAGCTCTCCGGAAAGCCCGAATCAGGAACTGGCATACTAATAAGCAACCCCAGGAGCTGATCTGTTGACCAAAATGACGTAGATTCGCCGTGCTAATTCTGGACTGGTGACTATTGCACGAGACCTGAGCATGGGTTTCTGTGCATCCCAGCCAGGCGCTCGACCGAACTTCCGACTCCATTTCTTACGCCCCCTCATAGTACTCCGTACCTGATTTTTGTTCAAAACAACGATACATCTGAAGCACCGGAAGACCCATGGCTGCGCAAGAATATTACCTAGGTGCGCAAGGTGCACACGAACTTCCAGGCAACCACCAAGTCAACCGGAACCCACCGAGGCCGGAAAAGTACAAGCAGCCGTATCCGCAATCATACCCGCCGCAACACCTGAATGCTTCTGCGTATGCGACCACACCGCCTCCGACGTACTCAGTACATCCACCACAGCAGCAGCTACCTTATGGCTATCTTCCTCAGGCGCCGTATCCTGAGAAGGGATCGCAGGCAATGATCGCGCCTGACCCACAACCACAACAAGGCTACTCATGTCCACAGCCGCCATATCCCGAGAAGGGGTTGCAGCTGATACCAGCGCCCTATCCACAGACACCGCCTGCAGGATATTGTCCATCCGCACCACCGACGCCGCAATGGCAACAACACCAGACTGGCTACTTGGGCGCGCCACCGCAGCCATTCCGCAGCCACTCTCAGCCGCCGCGCGTACGTTTTGCGGACCAGGAGTCCGATCGAAGCACGAGTCTTGGTTCCATATCCGACAGTGACGCTTCTCCGCCACGACACCACCACCCTCGCCACCGAAACCACGAGCGCATTCGAAACGACCGCGAATCAGACTACAGCGATCGCGAACGTCCACGACGCCACAAGCCTAGGAAAATCCATTCTTCTGATAAACCTCATGAAGAAAAACACAAGACCCGAGACACATTTCTTGGCGCAGGCGCGGGCACCCTCATCGGCGATGCTATCTTCCCTGGCTTAGGCACAGCGGCGGGGCTAGTCCTCGGTGGGTACGGGGGGCGCAAGTACGCAGAGAAGAGTAAGAGCGAAAGGGATTTGCGGGGAAAACACAGTGGCAGTTACGAAGGTAGTGATGATGGCTACGGGAGACGGAGGAAGGGCTCTGGGAGGAAGTAGACATGCCAGATTTGGAGAGCAAGATATTCGACAAGGACGCCGCTGTGCGGTGAGCGAGGATGAGACGAGACGGACTTTTTACGATGTGTGTTTATGAGCTTATGATTCATTCTCTGTCAATACCCCTGCAGTAGCTGCTGGCCAGCAATAACTTGTGTGTTGGATACGATATACCCTCGATTAGTTGTTTAATATGAAGACGCTCATGCAGTTCAGTCGTCCATATCTTATGGGCCGGTTAAACTTGACCTGTCCAGAATCGTTCCTGCAGCGTTCGCAAATTTATCCTAGTCTTCCACGCTCAACTAAAAATGTTAGTACCTACTGACCCCCCAAACCATGTACTCACAGAAGAATTTATTAACACGACGGCTCTTTCGGCAGTACATCGCCCATGAACGTACCTATGTGGATTTGTATTGTTCTCTGATGAAGTTTTACCAACTGAGGGCGCGGAAACCCGGGTACGACGATTCCAATTCATCGTCTTTGTGCTAGGTAGGTATCTACTTGACGCATGTAAGAAATAAGAATCCATCATTAAATCTGATAAGTACACAAGGTTACCTATTACATACCCCATCCCTCACAGACTACAGCTTGAGCTCAATTCCACCAACCCTTTTCATGCCATGTACCATCTACAAAGTAACAATATAGACGAAATTACAGCTATAGACACTCGGTTATAACGCGTATTTAATCGCACCTACATCATGTGCCTTCAGTCGTGAGCAATCTGGCCGTCGCAGTCGACTCTATAAAGGTAGGAATCATCGAGGTTCGTCGTCCGGACTAAACGAGAGCGGAATGGAGCTTGTTGAGGGGTGCTTCATGCAGTACTCCCGGGTCATGAAGGCGGGCAAGAAGATAGTAACTACCCAACAGTGCCATCGTGGCACGGCACGGTGGGTGCGTGGGTGTGTACACAGTAGGTGCGGCCACCCAGCCATGCCAGCACCATCGCCTCCCAGCTTCACGTCGGCTGTCGGCCTGTTCTAAGCTCCGACCGGCTGAGACGGAGCCGCCCTATTGGCTATGTGTTCTGATCCCCGTGCGTCCCTCCGTCTCACGTGCACGCTAGCACGGGCCCACGCTACTGTGTATATATACCCGTCCGTCTCCGTACCTTCTGTTTGAAAAATCATACTTACCTTCTTGCGACTCACTGAGCTCATGCATTCGGTGGTCTGACGGGTTCGCCTCCATTGCACAACGGGGAGTGGACGCGTTACGAGCTTCCTTCGGGAATCTCGGCGGGGCAATTTTTGCTGGTCTGCTTGCACTTTGCTGTGTATGCGTTTTTTATCATCTTTTCATTAAGTCTTCTGGCGTTTGTCCAGTTGCTTGAGGAAGAGTTGCTAGACGTTCGAGAGGCTTATGACGGGTAGCAACGTTTGACGCTCTCTATCGTGCTCGAGCTGTGCACGACGTACATATTTTGTTCGCTTGCACGCACCAGACTGTCGTACGGTAAAGCAATAGTGAAGACAAACTGATGCGAATTGTATTAGTGAGAGACCTGACTGAGGCTCTTCCAACTGGGCATGCACGTTGATACTGGAGCAGCTTCGTAGCCGCGGGTGAAACTCTGAAGCTATTCAGGCTTTGGGAACAGCGTCGGCAGTTACGACAGTTGGAGTTGAAGGGCATAAACGGAGTAGACCATGGTTGTCCCTAGATTTTGCTATGTCTCCATATTTGGTTGTTCGATGCCTTGTTCTTGCTCGTAAGTGCTACTGTGCCGAAAACGCTCCAGTCGCTCGCATCGACTTGTTGCGCTCCGGCGCAAACCAGGTGAGGCTATAAGTCTGCTAGTGCTAGCTACGGAGTATACGATGCCACATATCTACCTTCGTTGTGAGTTGTTGAGTTTCCTCGTAGCCTGTATGCGGCGGTGTGCTATAGTTTCTAAGCGTGTTGTGTGCTGTGTGTGTTCATGCCCGCCCTCAACCGCGCGCCGCCTTACTTCCATCACCACCTTTCGCCGGCTTCAAGTGAGCATATTCCTCTTCTGCGGCATCTTCTTCCACAACATCTCCACCGCCTCCCTCACCACCAGCATTCTTCCCCTCCTCCAGCGCACGATACTTCCGCCTCGTCTTCTTCGTAGCACTAGCCTTTTTCTTACTCTTCTCCCTCGCCCTGACTCTCGTGCGCGCCTCCTCTCCCAACTCCAGCTCCTCGATGCGGTCCTGCAGTATCCTCCGCGCCATCTTGCGATTGATCTCCCTCGACCGTGTGTCCTGGTACTTGACTACAATGCCAGTAGGGATGTGTTTGAGTTGCACAGCGGACGAGGTCTTGTTGATCTTCTGGCCGCCCGGACCAGAGCCTTTGAGGAAGTTTTCTGCGAGGTCCGAGTCCAGGAGCGGAGTGCGTGGCGGGAGCGTCTTGGCGAGGTGGGCGCGAGAGGTGTGGATTGCTGCATTCTGGATGTGGAGGGTGGTGGGAGCGCGGGACAGCGTGAGCCGGGCGAATCGGGGGAGAAGAGGCATCGAGCACACGTCAAGGATGGAGGAGGCAATACAGCTTCGGCATCGCAATAGCATTGACGCACAGAAGCTTCTGCGTAGGGTAGTGGTAGCTTCGACGAGACATTGCTTCGGCTTACAAGTTCAAGTTAAGCTTTTAGCATTTGCGCGACACTTCCATTCCTCCGGAGCAGGCCGCGGCGCGCGCTGATCCCTGAAGGCTGATGCCTAATCCTTGCTGCTCCATATCACTTGTCCCTGACCCTGGCCTGGCCATATGCATCTCTCCCGAGTCCCAACCCAAACCCGCCCTTGAGCCGACGCGCCAATCCAGCATCCTCGAATCCCCTTTTACGCCGCGACGATCACTTGGACACTTTCTCCTGGAAATCCTATGATCGATTCTACAGCCCTCGCAACCGTCATCCTCCTAGCCTCTGCATCAGCACTCCTCCTCGCCGCCATGCTGTACCCGTCCGCGCTGCTCCGCTGGTTCCAGCGCAAACGATACCAATACGAAGTCACCTTCTCCTTATACATGTTAACATCGACGGAAAAATTCATATTCAGTACGTCGGGGCGCCCGTGCTCGTGCGCCTTCGCCCCTGTCCGCCAGCAAGACTTGCTGCTAACATGCAACGTCGCAGACTCTGTCCTCTTCCTCCTCCTCTCCCTCCTCATAATCGCTGCATCGCTATATCTTCCCGAACACATGACCATCATCGCGAACCGCATGTTTTATTACTTTTCTGGGAACGAGGAGACGCTCGCGGCGAATGCGCAGAAGGGGGGCCAACATGCGGGTATGTCGCCCAATGCACCGCTTGGGGGTGGACTGGCTGGCAATGGACGCGGGTATATGGAGCCATAGGGACGGACAACACGAGGGCTTGGGCGCGATCGGACGAGACGTAATCAACTAGGGGGGCCTGTATTGTGTATAAGGTACACTTACACGTTCTTCTTGCCATTGGCAACGGAACAGCCGATATCAGAGCGCTCAGACAGAGTATGTCATGTACAAATAAGATGATGCTGGGCGCTCACCGGAGACCTCTCAGGTTTGGGCGCCTTGTCATGGAATGGCTTTGAGCAGCTGCCATATTTGCATGGGACAACGCCGGCGTTACTGGAGGCTGCTCCGACAGACCTCCTTCAGGTCCAAGCTGTATAATGACGCGGATATACAAAGACCCCTTATTAATGTTAATACTTTGCTATAAAGCATGTACGTCATCTCGTTTTTCACATCTCCCTCCGGTTTCCACGCTACTCCGCGGCTCGGCGGACTGCGGATCCCTTCATTTACGCTGGACGGATGGCGCTTGGGTTGCGCTCACGTGAGCCTTGCTTCATGTGCTGTGATACCGGTCATGCAAGCATGTATCACACGCCTCAGGCGTTTATTCGAAACCTGATGTCAGTCAGGAACAGCTGCATGATGCACGACATCGAGATTGAAATCTATGTTGACTAGGGCGGCTCTGGAAAATGACTAGGAAACAAGATTGATAATGTTCTTGAAGATATGATTCGCGACAGCTTATTACATATATATCGAGCTGCTAACGACCAGGAACTAGTCTCGAGCTCGCCGCAGAGCGAATGGAGAAGGACGGCCGGGACGACTGACTGTATAGATGGCGCTTAATCCTTGGGAAAAGAAGGGGGAGAATTGTACTGTTGCCACAATAGATTGGTGGGCCCACTTGAATGATAAGTTGTACATGAAGCTGGAACATAACTAGGGTGACGCAAGAAACGATATTTAAGATCCATTCATCAATCTTGATACGACGCCAATAACGTCGAGAGACCTCGCCGTGATGCGTGGGGCGTCGAGAAATCCAATCTTCACTTTCCAAACAGGACATGCACTGCGTTGGCAAGGGCTGCCGTGGTGTAGTCGTTGATTGTGACGAGTGCTGGGAAGTCGTGCGTGGCATTGATGTAGGCCTGTCCAGTAGCATGGTCGTCGATAAGAAGAAGGATGGCGGGGATGCCCGCTATCGTGTCGCTCTCTTTGATCTTCTTCGAGATGCCTTGCGCGAACTTGAGTTGCCGTTCGAAAGCTCGAGGCTGGTAGGCAAGAACATTGGCAGTAGCACAGAGGACAATTACCACCGCTCCACTTGCAGGGAGAAAGTCGGCATGCATTTCAGTCATGCCGTTATCCAGGCGATATGGGACGTGCCGGACCTGACGAGGAAGTGCTCGACCAAGTGGCTCGAATGGATCCATATCCTTTGCAAGACTCGTGGATGGTGGATGAGGTACAAATGGCGTGAATAGAGTTATAACCTCAGCTTCGTTGAGCCGCCGTAATCGTTCGAGGGCCCCTACTGGACAGCGTACGAGCTTGGCGTCACCGGCGGATGAGGCACCTTGGACGAGTGCGGTCAGAGTTGAGGTGCCAGACGCCGATGAAGCCATATTGGAGTGATGCGTCTTTGATTTGGATGATGCTTGGCTCTTTCGCTCACCCATTGTCATGAGTTTGGTGAGTACTAGAACGAACGATGGTAACCCCACGTGGGATGTATAGAAGATGTGGTTGAGGACAGCGCGGGCATCGTCCGCGAGGGTGTGGACTTTTTGACTTTGGTCAACTCAGGTCGAGCTCCTGTCCCAGACCTAATCTCTTGTCTTTATACTGAAACGAAGCCGACGTAGGACGCACGGGGAAGATGGTAGGCCTGTAGCACGAAGCGTAACAACAAGGTAGAGCGTCCCGGATGTCAGGAAGGAGGAGTACAGCGACGTAGCTACCCACTCTCGTCAGTGCTCATCCGAAGGGCCGTTAGACGGACCGTTAATATTGAGTGTGAGGGGATCGCTAAGTGGACCGTGACCGTGCTGACGCTGCCTGAAACCCCAAAGATATCCAGATCTATTAAGAATAAGCTTCTAGAAGTATAGGTCAATAATATTGAGAGTGATGCTCAGGGTGATACGATATCGAAGATGAAGAAAGTAGTACGAGATATCGGCCGTGCATGCCTCCTGAACAGATAATGTACGAGACGGAGCTCTTCCGACTGGAAGACGTTTCCAGAATCCATAGCAACGACTGATAGGACAGAAGCATTGCGGTGGCGCGGTTGCACTTGTGGGTTAGGCGGTTGACAGACATATATCTGCATGACTATGGTCGCCTTGACAAGCAACAGAATCTCGGGCTGGGATCGAAAGCAGACAAGTATAGGTAAGCGGCAGTATGCGATATGCTCGATATAGCTGGTAGATGGACAGATGGTCGACTTGGTGGACCCGAGACGCTCATGTACTGGTCGAATTGAGGGCAAAGGGCGATCCTCCTGGCCGAAGAACCCCCCGACCGGCCTGATAGAGGCCTATGGGAGAAAGACACGGCTACTCAAGGTGAGGCAGGCCGCCAGCAACCGGGTCGACGGCTGGTGTAGATAATGCCTGTCGTGCAACACAAAGGGTTGAGTTCTAGGTGGCGACGGGCGAGAGCTGCGATGGTGGAATGAAACGGCCATGCGGGTGACATCTGCACGATTGATTGAATCCTGAATCCTGGTGCGTAGCGTATGGTACGGTAGCGTGAACGAGCCGCGGACGGTGAGCCGCGCTCCGATGTGCATGGAGGCAGGTAGGCCGCAGCATTGGCCATGGACAGCAGCAGCCAAGGGCGCACAAGATGAAGCCCAGCGGCGACACAGAACGTGGGAGCAGTGGAGGTGGAGGCAGTGGCAGGGGCAGTGCGAGTGAAAGAGGGGCGGGCGGCTTGCTGCTTGCGCGACTGTGGTGGGGCAGCGGCTCTGGCTCGTTTGTTTGTCGTCCATCGAATCGGGGAAGGCGCGATCAGGGTATCAACAACCATCACAGCGACGCGCCCGCGTAATCGCTGAGGGCACACGCGACGGCTGAGTCCTGACCATTGTCTTACACTTGCATAGTGCATTGACAGCGTGATGCCCTCTGTTGCCGGTAACCCCACTCATACACTCGTATGCGCCACCTACTGATGGACGCGGCAGAGGAGCGGCCCCCGCTGCAGGCCACGCTAAACTTATTGCATGAAGGCAAGTGTCGAGATGCGGCTACACACTCCGGTCGAGGACAATGCTTACAATCGGTTACAGCATCCAGAACTTCTGCAAAGCAACGGACCGTCAAGGTCTCGAGCATAGTCGATGTCATCTGTCGCTACGCTTTGGAAGACGGCCTCGGCCGAGACACGCTCCGAGACATTGTACAGCTCGCGTCGGTAAAGACGTTGCTGGATCAAGCAACCATCACAACGCTGATCAAAAACCTCTACCCCGCTCAACGCGTACCGGCCGATGTAATCATTACTATTGTCGGTGCGCTTGGGCAAGGCAAGGGCAAGCCTTCGCCCGGCACCCAAGACGGCCTTGTGAAGTGGCTTACGACAGTGCACGACATCATAGAGGATTCGAGTGTCCTATCGCGCTTGTATAGTGTGCTGTTTGGCATGCTTGATATGATTAGCATCAGGTGCCTCGCTCTGGTCCGATGCCAGCCTTAGCTGTGCTAACTTTAGCAGGACTTCTCTGTGTCATCTGCTGTCCCTCATCACTCGCAGGAGACACGTCAAGCCATTCCGGATACAGCAGTTGTACGTAGCTACAGGTCCGCGTACCGTACTTCCATGTCATCTACTGATCCCGTTGCAGACTCGAATTCGCCCGCGGGCTCGGTAACGAACCTGCACTCCAAGGGCTCCTCCGGGTTTACAAGGACTACTACCCCGACATAATCCTCGGAAGTACTTCCACGAGCCGGAAGTCCTTTGCTCCGGTGAGTATCCGTCTTCTGTGCAACCACAAATGCAACCTCAGATCTCCCACACTACTTCCCCGCAACTCTTTGTTACACTGCCGGATGTGCACTAACCTCACAGCGGCCGGATTCCGAATGGCGGACTAGGATTACTGCCGTTCAGGAAGCTCGCACAGCAGCAGAAGAGTCCACTATTGATACGCACAATGGTTTTAAGGTGATACGAAATGGACCTAAGGGGAGCAAAGGATCGGCCATCCCGGACGTACACACCTACCACGCAACAGAGGTACGTGGGTTCGGCTGTCAATGCTACTAGCAGGATTGATATGTATGACAGGCTTCCGTGACCCTCGAAGGTATCGATAACGTGGACGACTTTGTGGAGAAGCTTGACAGAATAGAACCGCCCGGTCAGCTGGTATCATTACTCGCGGACCCACTTCTACAGAAATATGTGGACCTGAAGCCTTCTCCGGTTGTCAATGCCAGAATAAGTCTCTGGCTTGCGACATCTCTAGAAGAGCAATACGAGGCTGCACGGACAGGGACTGAAGACTCTCAATATCTGTCTGAGATTCTTGATGGGCTCCTGAGATACGCTCAGTACATGAAGGTGAACGATGCACACTGTGCCCATAGAACAAGCTGACGTCGTCCAGTCACTGCATCCTACGGTTCTGGCCTTTTTCAAGGAGTATTTGCCCTTGTGGAACGGGCGAGATAATGTTGACGCTCTCCTCGGGCTACTCTCATACCTCCAGGTTAACACCTTCGAAGAGATATATGCCATCTACCTCTCTCCAACTGAACGAGCCCTAGCAGCGCAAGGAGTTTCCGCCTACGCAAAGCTCATCGAATTCTACACCAGCCTTCTACAGCACCAGATGTCCGCAGCATGCTCAAAAGCTACTTCGCGCGATGAGAAACACGATCCAGCAGTGAACAGTATCGTCGCGCATGTTTCCACTCTCTTCACTTCAGCCCTTCTTTCAGTACCTTCAGGGTTAAACGTCGATCTCACATCACCGGTCCTGTCCTTTTACGAGCTTCTTAGTACGTCCTCCAAACCAAACACTATCCCGATAATACTTCCGCCAATGCATCTCGTCTACCTCCTAGCTCAAGCTGATTGCCCAACAACATTTTCCCGGGCATATGGTATCATCGGCTTCTACAAAGTGGCTTTCGATAAGCATCCAAAACCGGTGAAAGCTTACTACCCGGTGGCAGTAACTGATGAGTTCAACTTCTGTCTGCGGGACCTGTACAATCTTGTATGGGTGGCTCGTGGCCTTCTCGTCCAAGATAAGAAGTCGGAAGGGCTGTACTGTGACGCTTCGCTCCGATCAACACTCAACAACTACCTGAGAGAGCTGGACCGTGAATACGTTATTGGCACCACGTTTACATTGCCGAACAATGCTTGGTTGGCATCTCTATCCGCTGCGGCATGGCGCGAGATCGAGGAGCACATGGTCGAGAGAGAAGGCTATGACAAGAACAGTATCATTTATCATCAAGGACCTGTCAGCGAACGCAGTCTGGAGGTATTGAAGCGCAACGGTGGCGTAAGTGTGAATTGGGAGGGACCCAGTGGGTATAAAGTTTTCGTACTCCATTGGCTCGATGAGAGAGGTCTGAGCGGGATCAAAGACCTGATGTTTGCTACAGTCATGAACTTAAAAGGGGCCGTCTAAGGCAGAGATACATCTATGCTGCTACCGATGTGTGAAGGGGAATAGCGGCGTATACTTGCGGAGAGCTGTCCACCTCAAAATGTTTTAAGGTTGGGCCCAAAAAGATACTTATTAGGTCGAGAACAAAGTAATGATAATGATTTTCTGTTCTACCCGAATATCTTGTCAACTGTGTTGTTGCGATGTTGTGTTCTGCCTCGTGTGCCAAAGTTCACAACACCGCCGCACTAAGGCCAAGACATGTTCAAACCGCAATGCATTCTCAATGCATTGCCCCACGCGTTGCCAATGCATTTACCACATAACCTCACTTTTTAAGAAGTGTCTAACTTTTCTGTTCCGTGTCTTCATGTTCGTTTTCTAGGTAGATTCAATGCAGAACCGTCACTGAACTTCCACTTTATTCACAATATCTTAAACGCGATCTCAACACGATTCAATTCGGAACCAGCTCAGGTCGCATCTTATCGCAACCAGTCCATCCTCGGTTAAACGTAACCCCGCACAGAGGTCGAAATTCGCCGCTCCTGGCTCAGTCCACTCTTCCACCATCAACGCCGGGGACTTCCTCCTTACCATATTCCGCCATGGATGTGTTATCGTACATCGAGCAATGAGAAACAGAAGGTAAAGATCTCTGCTTGAAGAATGCCATTGCACCGCTAATTTGGCCTCTCCCCAGATCGGGCCGCCGTTTACGCAGACCCCACCGTCAACCATCAACCCCAGCGCAACGGTTATGGTCCACCAAATGTTTTTGGAGTCTCGAATGATCTCATCGCCGGATGTTATGTCTGCAACAAGCAGACCGATCTTAGTCGCTGCGGTGGCTGCAAGGTAGTCCACTACTGCGGACCCGATCACCAGACCAGCGATAGGCCAGCACACAAGACGTATTGTCGATTGATCAAGAAGATCTTGTTCGTCTTGAGAAAGGATAAAGAGGCCCTCCGCGCGCACTCGGGCGATGCTGATAGCCCCCGACAAGGGTTCGAAAGGGAGGCGGACACGTTCTGGGAATACGAGGCGACGCGGAACTATATGAAGTCGAGGAATGAGCTCGTTCATGCGCTGCTCAGAATCAACACGAAACAGGCCATGCAGTCTGCGTTGGACCACAGTCTTGATCTCATGCGTCTGAATCGTAAGGACAACATGGGCGTGCGGAGCATCGTGCCTGCGCTCTTCCTCCGATTGGGACGGGATCAAGAATGTTATGAGTTCTGCAAGTGGTGGAACACGGTCGGTCAGGACTACCGATATAACTGGGATGATGACAGACTCGCTCATCAAATTTTGGAGGGCGGGAATGCCTTGGAGCCTGTCGATGTGTTTGAACGGATCAGGAACTACGAGGCGATGGACAATGACTTGGTGCCGAGTTTTTCGGATCTCTCGCACCTCGTGGCCGTCACACTGGTCAAGATACGCATCCTCCTCGACTTGCAGGTACTCCAGCGATTGAAGCAAGAAGCTGGACCTCGCGAACTTGACGGGTTCCATGGGGTTTCTGTCAGCAGTATTGTAGCTAGCAACCGCGACGACCAACTACCTCAGATCAAGGAACTAGAGAAGCAGGTCAGGCAGATGTACGAAGCGGTCAAGAGAGCCAAAAAGCATTTCTGGCCTGCATTGCTAGAGCCGGGCCAGAACTTGACGGCCAATCCGTCCAGCTTTGGGATGGGTGACGAAGGGGAGATCCAGACCAAGCTCCAAGGATGTTACAATGCGTGGACTGAGACGCCCGGAGCGATTGAGGTGGTCAAGGAGGTATCAGGAAAGGATTGAGTAGGGGTTCTTTCTACAGTCTTAGCTTGTTCCCAGAATGCATGAGTCGCGCTGGCTGCAATGCGTCGGTGAGATGATTGATATTGAAGTTCTGACCTTGGGCTGTGCACCCTAGGTATGACGCGCCCCACGCGGCAGGCGCGCACGTGTGTAACATGGGCCTGGGCATTGGCCGAATGAAGCTCCCCGCCCGCTAGACGAGCTTTCATTCCCGATGCAGAGCGTTCCAGGCGTGTAAGTTGTTCTTATAACTAGCTATCGCTACCGGCGTGATCGCAGGTGCTGCAGGTGCTACAGCTTGTTGGATTCCAATCCCCTCGCTATGAAGTTCGGTACGACGCTGCGCAAGAGCGTGTATGCGCCATGGAAGGACAAGTACATGGACTACGACAAGCTCAAGAAGCTGCTCAAGGACAACGAGGATGACGACACGTGGACGGCCGACGACGAGAGCGCGTTTGTCGACGAGCTGGCCAACGTGCAGCTGGAGAAGGTGCACAACTTCATCCAGGAGATTTCGCAGAAGCTGCGCGACCGAACCTCGGCATGCGAGAAGAAGCTGGAGCCCCTGGCGATAGGCATCCAGGCGGAGGAGGCGGACACAGGCGAGGACAAGGAAGCGGACGGGCAGGGCGCGGCGGAGCTCGGGGCAGAAGAGCGGGAGAAGCTCCTGAAAGAAGTGCTGGGCGAGCTCGACAGCATCACGAAAGAGACCAAGGAGCTCGAGGGCTTCTGTCGGCTCAACTTCACGGCTATCATCAAGGCGACGAAGAAGCACGACAAGCTCCGCGGCAGCTCGTACCGGCTGCGGCCCTTCATCGACGCCCGCATTGCGCGCCACCCACTGCGCACCGAGGACGCGTCGCCGCTGCTGTACCGACTCTCGGCCCTCTACTCGTTTGTGCGGCAGAGCCTGGAGGGCAAGTCCAAGCACGCGCTTTCCTTCGCCGACGACAGCACGAGCGGCCAGGGCTTCCGGTCCCACAAGTGTACGTCCCTGCACGTGCACATGCTCACACTGACACTGACACTCTCTCGCGCTAGTCTGGGTCCATATGGACAACCTCTTCGAACTCAAGACCGTCATCCTCCGCCGTCTCCCCGTGCTCGTCTACAACCCGCAGTCGTCCAAGGTCGCCCAGGGCTCCCAGCGCGACCCTTCCATCACCTCCATCTACTTCGACAATCCCAACTTCTCGCTGTACTCCGACAAGGTCAACGGCAAGCCCGATGCCTCTTCCCTGCGCCTCCGGTGGTACGGACAGCTGGGCGAAAAGCCAGAGATCATGTTCGAGAAGAAGGTCATCAAGGAGGGCGACGCTGCCGAAGAGGTCCGCTTCCCGATCAAGGCGAAGTACATACACGCCTTCCTCGACGACAAATACCACATGGAGAAGAGCATCGAAAAGATGGAGTACCGGCCGAACCAGGACCCGAAGGAGGTCGCCAGCCTGAAAAAGGCCGTCACAGACATCCAGGCCTTCGTCAAGGAGAAGAAGCTGCAGCCCATGTTGCGTGCCAACTATACCCGTACTGCCTTCCAAATCCCCGGCGACGACCGCATTCGCATCTCTCTCGACACGAATCTCGCCTTGATCCGCGAAGATGCCCTCGACCATGACCGACCTTGCCGCGACCCCGATGACTGGCATAGGCGAGACATCGACAACGGTCAGATGGAGTACCCGTTCAAGGCAATCAAGAAGGGCGAGCTTCACAAGTTCCCCTACGCGCTGCTAGAGATCAAAGTCAAGGGCCTGAACAAATACGAATGGATCGAGGATCTGATACACTCCCACCTGGTCAAAGAATCCCCACGCTTCTCCAAGTTTGTCCATGGTGTCGCCAAACTCTTCGAAGACAACGTCAACACCTTTCCCTTCTGGCTCAGCGAGGTGGACAACGAGATCAGGAAGGAGCCGGAGAAGGCATTTGACGACGAGCAGGAGAAGAAACGCAAAGCTGCCGAGGACGAATTTGCCGTCGGCTCCCTGTTCGGTGCGCGTGCAAGCCCCAGCTATCGCCCGTCGATCGCGTCGCCCGTCGGCTCCCCCGTTGCTACGCGCTCGGTACCCAAGAGCGCCAGCGCAGCAGCCCACTCACAACCTGTAGTCAAGCCGCCCATGCCAACGGTCGGCTCACACCTCTCCCAACAACACCAGGAGGGCAATAGTCGCATCATCGAGGAAGTCGACTCGGAAGACAACGACGACGAAGCATATCCTAAAGCGAAGCCTCGCGGCGGTTTCGGTGCCCTCTTCCCTTCCTTCTCTACCTCAAAGTACGCGCGCAAACAACAGCGCAAGATCCAGCTACCTCCTGGTATCAGACACCCTGGTGTCTGGATCAAAGACCAAGGACCCGTGCGTGTCGAAGCTAAAGTCTGGCTCGCGAATCAACGTACGTTTATCAAGTGGCAGCATGTGAGCGTTTTGCTCGCTTCCCTCTCGCTCGGATTATACAATGCTGCTGGTGAGGGCAACAACGTGGCACGAGCGCTGGCTGTAGTATACACGTGCGTTGCGGCCTTTACGCTTGCGTGGGGCTATGGGATGTATGTGTACAGGGCTAAGCTGATTAGAGAACGGAGTGGCAAAGATTTTGATGCCGTGACCGGGCCGCTGGTGGTTTGTGTGGGACTTGCGGTTGCCCTGTGTTTGAACTTTGGCTTCAAGGTATGTGATGTGATGTGTTCTGTGCCTTTGTCGACATGACAGCTGACAGGCAATACAGTATAACCAGCTTGTTGAGGAAAGGCAACACCGTGCGCATGGCCCTGCGAATGTTAGTGCGTCGTTTGGTGGCGAGCAGATGGAATTGCGGGTTTAGACGAATGTTTTGTATCACCCGTGGAAGAGCACAAGGTGTACAATGTCCATCGGGGTCTCGGCACGCTCACTTATACCTTTCGGAAGCAAGGGAGAACAAGCACTTTCTGTGTGCACGCCTCGGAATGATCAAGGGCGGGTGTGGTCTCATCGATGGCACACAACACACGGTAGTCACCGTGCGACGTCAGCGCTATCTTGCCCAAGCGCGATTGAACTCAGGGGCCAGTCGTACAGGCGTTTCGATGAGCGTATGGTCACGGTGGCACGTGTATTGTTCGCGCCGCGTTATTATAATGGTATAATTTGGGAAGCTATTCGCGCCAGGGCTTGGCGGGTGGCGCGAGCATACGGCAAAATTGATACCCGGCCGTTTCTAATGTATATTGCTCGCCCGATGTGAGATCTAGAATTCCGGATGTAAGTGATGTGCTTGGGGTCTAGTAATATGTCGTTCATTCATTTACGGGGACAATACGAAGAGAGCAATGTGACGGTGAGGTACAGAGTACAGCTCCCGCGACTGAGAGTCTGAGACATAGTCACAGCTCTTGTAAAAACATTAATGATGAAATCGTCGTGATGGACTGTGTCTGGCCTTCGTATTCAATGAATGGATACCATCGCACTTCGTTGAGCTACCTAGTTGGTCCCTTGGTCAAGTCTGCTGATGGAGTTTTGCCATCCGCAATATAGTGTCGAGAAGCGCAGGAAAGTCGACACTATTGTTGGTGCGTCTAATGATCCTCAATCGAATGGGGAGGATTTGACCAGCCGACGGCAGTTGGCCCGGTGCCTGAGTGCGGTTCGTATCTGAAAGCCGCAGTGCCATCTGAAAGTAGTGTTTACGGGCTAGGACTTCTTGTGGTACTTCACATGAGCTGGTCTTTGTGTTGCACTACAGTTAGTTATATTCCATCTCGCATTATTCAGACCAACCATCGAGACATCTTGCATGATTACGGTTACTTCTAGCGCTGCGCGCCCCCGAACGGCTCTCTGCATCGTGGACGCTTACACGCAGGCGGGTATACTATAGTCGATAGACAATTGACTGGAAGACGCATCCGGCTGAAGCTGCGGGAGTCAGACGGAAGAGTTCTTGTGGAGCTGGATAGCAGATCCCCCGTGTGATCACAGAAGCCGTGATTTTCGAGCACAGTGGCTGGTGAGGTGTTGATGGCGCAGGTGGTTGGAGACTGCAGCTTCTTGCCGGCGCTTCAGCGTCATACCCACTCCAATGATTCATCGGAAGCTCTCCGAGGTTCGTGACGGGACTCAGTAGCAATGCTCGCTGCATGTATTGAATGTGGCTAGACAGAAGAGGTTCAACAGTCGTCTGCCCCATCAGCTTTAGATAGCTCGTTCGGCCGTGAAATTCTTGATGGTAACCGCAACACGCTCAGCCTGAGAAGAGTCAGGCGAACGCCGTTGTGGTGACCTCGAGCAGTAGGCAAGTTTAGCCGAAGACAACAGGCCAACCCAGTCCCGACACGGCAAGGTACGGGCGTCGTGCCAGGCGGAACATTATTGGAGAGGCAGTTGCTGAGAGCCCTGGAGGAGGCTATAAAGGGAAATGTGAAACGTGCTACGCCCAACCCTTGCGGGTTCCGCTCTGGCCCACATGCCGGTCTCCCCAACGCTTCTTGAAGTTTTCGTGAGCTTATCGTTGAGGCGAGGGAGAGGCTTTTGCGGTACATGTCTGCACATGCTGTTAACACGCAGTGGCGTCGCATGAATGGCGAGAAAATGAGAAGACCGTTTGAATCCCGGCTAACGGGCAGCATTCGCGCGTAATTCTACCGGCCTAGAGCGGAGGTGGCGAAGCACAAATCGACCCACAAGGATGTTGATCATGGTCAACAAGACTCAAGGAGCGCATGACGATAGTATATAATAACTTTAAAATAATGGGAGTCTTGCAGAGCCGGTCCCAGGTTGCGGATCGAGGGCCTTGGGCGGCCTGGGTGCTTGCTGGGGGCACAGGGTGACACAGTAAAGATTGGCTCTGAGCTTGGCCGTGGCCGCAAAATACTCTGGTGACACGAGGCGGAGAACAATTGGATGGTGTGGACAGCGTTGGACAGCAGTGTGTGTGGTTGATGAGCGGGCGATGAGCTGGTAGGTGATCCGTGGCCGGGGTGAAGCGAGTGGCTAGCATGCGCCTCTAATTAGTATATATCTGCAGGCAGTGGGCACCTGGCCGCCAAGACGCTATTCGAACTGTGGACGACCTTGAGCCTTGACAAGTTGACGTTGCAAACGTCGGGATACGCCCAATGGAAGATCAATGCCCGCTTGACATGCGCGATTGTGAAGCTTCACGGCGACTGTGACTGCGACTGCGACTGCGATTGCGATTGCGATTGCGATTGCAACTGCGACATCGGGATTGTTCTTCAGATGATTATACGTTGACCTTTTCGCCTGCATACTGCATATAGGCTACGCGCCTAGCTCGACCCTAGAATCCACGGTTGCGGCTCTTCGCAGCCATCCGTGCCATCTAATAGACGAAGACTGAAGATGGCCCCTATGGATGCCGACCAGGTACATGTGGCCGTACATCCATGCAGAACGATTGTGAATGTGATTGGTGTTACAGACGTCGAAAGCACGTTTGTACTTGAATTGTGGGCTCAGTGCACGCCCCGTTGCTCAAACAACGCGGATCGATTTTCGTATTTGTACTCGGGCCCATCCTTCGTGCGTCACTCCTGTATATCATCAGCCTCCTAGTAGTGGCGTGTCAGATCCTTAAGGACTAACAATCCCATTGCCCTACAATAATCACATCTCACTTCACCTCCCCCGCTTGGTGAACAGGCACCCTGGAGTGATTCGCCGGCCCTTCGCGCTTTCCACGCACCCCAACTGCTCTTGTCCAGTTCGTGCTTGAGTATTCCTGCACGTGACACGGTCGCTCCATCCAGAAGTCCTCCTCTCATAAGCAGCGCGCCTGACGACCCAACTCACCGTCAAGATCACCTCGCTCGCTCACCACTGTTTCTTTGCTGCTACCACTTGCTCGCCAACTGGAACTCCTACTCGTTTCTATCCCGATATTCGTCTTTCGACAAAACGAGTGGGTGCTGCGAAAGCCTCGAGCCCTAGCTATGAAGCTTTCCACCCTCGCCGCCCTCCTGGGCTTCACCACACTTGCCGTCGCCTCTCCGCTCCTGCCCTCAAGGACCCTTGGAGCTCGTCAGGCTAATGACACCGCGACAGCTCCGTGTGCCCAGGTATCACAGCATATCTACGGCGATGGAACCACTGTCGTCCAGCTCCAAGTCCCCGCTAAGATGGCTTGGGAGTGCCTCAACGACGTCCCCTTCAATGCCTCGTCGGCAAAGCGGCTCATTAAGGCCCTCCGCCCGTACATGGACTGGCAGAGCACTCTCACTGTTCTGAAGAACCCGCCGGCCGAGTACGTTGACAAGGTCCAGCCTGCTGTTGACATCCTCGGTGGTCTCGATCAGATCGACGCCAGAATCGACTCTGGCAGCTTCAAGAACGAGTACGACTTTGGCTGGACTCTCTACATGCTTATCCATTCTGCTCACGACGGTCATTTCGCATTTATCCCAGACTCGGTCGGTAGTATCTTCACATTTGGCCGCCCAACTCCTCTAGTTTCAGTCTCCGCAGACGGAGAACAGCTACCTGCCGTGTTCGTCTACGCCGACGTTCTAGGCATGCAGTTCCAAAACATCTCCTACACGCCATCTCCCGTCATCGAGATCGACGGTAGAGACGTCACCGAGTTCTTAGAGAATTGGAGTCAGTTTGGCGCTCTTCAAGACCGCGATGCTCTTTACAACAACGTCTTCTACGAGCTCGCGCAGGTCAGTCTTGGTACTTCAGGTGCCGGAACCGGTACATTTACTGGAGGTGGCCGCGGGCGATTTGTTTATCCTGGCGACACCACAACGTTGACTTTTGCGAACGGATCTACCCACATTATGGAGAACTACGCACGCCCAGTAATTCCCTTCCGCAGCATCAACACAGGCGAGGATTTGGCTGCCCGGTGGTTTAGCTGGGGCACTGCGGGCGATGACTTCGTCCAATCCGAGACTCAGGAAACTAAAAACACCGCCCCATCGGCTGCTGTTGACATTACCGGCGCCGCGGCCCCTGGTTTTCCCACTCCTGTTATGGCTGGCCCTATGAATCTCATTAACGGTTTCTATATCAATGCCGCCGGATACGAAGACGTTGCTGTTCTGCAGGTACCCAACTTCGTAGCCTCGAGCAGCGCCGAACTTGACTTCCAGCGTCTGACACGACAATTCATACCTCAAGCACTCGCCGATGGCAAGACCAAGTTGATCATAGATCTTCAGGCCAATGGCGGCGGTACCGTCCTTCAAGGATACGATATGTTCAAGCAGCTGTTCCCCAATATTGAACCGTACGGTGCTAACCGTTTCCGTGCGCACGAGGCCATGGATCTAGTTGGCCAGTCATTCAGCTCCTTTGCTTCACAGTTTCCGCGAGTCCGCACATATAACAGCACTATCTCATTCGCGCAGTCTTCCTTCTTCGACTACCATCAAGATATGAAGCTGGACGAAACGCCATTCACTTCGTGGACTGACAAGATTGGACCTGACCAGGTGAATGGTGACTTATACACGAAACTGACTCGTTGGAACCTTTCTGACGTCTATGTACCGTATGTTTCTGGTGGGATCAACGTCACAGGGTACGCCTCCCTCGCCAACGTTACTGGTGCCCCCAAATTCCCACCCGAGAACATTGTCATCGTGACAGATGGCTACTGTGCCTCGACCTGCACTATTTTCAGCGAGCTCATGAAGCAACAGGCGGGTGTGAAGACTATTGCCATGGGTGGTCGCAGCAACAAGAACCCAATTCAGGCAATTGGTGGAGTCAAGGGTGTCAACAACTTCCAACTGGGTTTCGTTCAACAGAATGCGCAGTACGCGGTTCGCTTCATGCCATCGCTAAACAGCTCTATCCTGCGGAGAGACTACTACTCGAACATCGTCTTTTCGCGCTCCCTTGCTTCTGGAGTCAACACTCGAGATGGACTTCGTCAGAACGACACTTCCGGCGTAGCGCTACAGTTCATCTACGAGGAGGCCGACTGCCGTCTCTATTACACCCCGGAGATGACTGTCGATATCACCTCGCTGTGGAAGGCAGCTGCTGACGTTCAGTGGGGTACCAGCAGCAAGTGCGTGGCCACTAGCAGCTATGGCAAGCGTGACGCAAACAAGGTCACGACCAAGCTGAGCCTACCGGCAGCAGGCGTTCGAGTTGCGCAGGCGGATGCTGTGAAGCAGATGCAAGCCTTCGAGGACAGCTTCAAGCTAGAGACCGAGTGCAAGATGGCGAGTGACGGTTTCATGGAGCCGTAGGTTTTGGAAGTCCTGCAAAGGTCTTTTGGCTTACTATCGGCGTTATGTCCTGTGCAGCACGATACACTGTTTACGGCGCGTCGAATGTCGTACTTCGACTCGCGCGAACTATGCTATAATGTATGTTATTCAGGCTGCTAAAGATAGTCTACTAGTTTATAATCTATAGTATATAGCGTAATACGCTTGGCTTAAAAATTTACCTAGTAAATTATTTCTTTTCTACGCTCTAGATATTAGTGTGAAGGTTGTCGAGCTGATAACCTAGGTTTGGTTCTCGTGGAACGAGTGAGTGAGGTGACGAGGGGGTGATACTTAGCTGAGCTAGCTTTCCCTTGGGAACAAGTATCGGTGCAGTCACAGTTAAGAGCTATGACAGCGGTGGTGAGAATCAAAGGGTAGTATTGAGATACTGTACGAAGTTAAACACAATGAACTTTAGGAGTCCATTGACTAAGATTATATACTAAGGAGATTCCTCTAGACATGCCTTCTCAATCTGGCATCCGGGGATGTTCTGGCTTGGCGGGATGCCAAGTCACGTGATCGCGTCGTACAGCCCCGCGGCTGGTGGGATCTGTTGGTTGTCCTTTCCTCTCGTTGTCGTCAGGATTGCGATCGTAACACTACCTCCCCCTTCTAGCATATCGTCCTCAATATAGTTCTTCCGTGCCGCTCGTAGGGGTCGCAGATCCGGTCGCAGGTATATATACCGTCGTAGGTGCGTTGTTGTTCTGGTTTCTTTGCGCCTCCCTAACCATGCCTAAGGAGTCCAAACCCGGCTCGGCCCGTGCGCCACGAAAGTCTTCCTCGACTGAGCAGCGTCGTTCTCGTGCAGCGCGTGTGCGTGAACAAGCGGTTGAAATGTCGTTTCGCTGTGGAAGGTGTAAAGAGAAGAATTTGCGGTGTTTTGTGGATACTGTGTCTAGTCGTTGCGCGGGCTGTATTGCTGCGCATGCGGAGTGTAGTCTCTTCGTTCCTGAGGAGGAATGGGAAAAGGTGGAAGAAGAAGAGCGTGCTACAGAGCTTGCGCTTGCACAAGCTCGCGCGGAAGCCGCTCGTCTGGAAGTGGAGTTGCTAAAGGGGAAGAGTCAGAAACAAGAGTTTGCTCGGCGGGATCTAGCTTTACTGCGGATGCAAGACCAGGCGTAAGAGGCGGAGAGTTCGAGTACGGCTGTCGCATCGTCTTCCCTTGGTTCCCTTGCTAATGCAGGCTAGTCACAGGCTAACAATCTTCTTAATCCTTCGTTTAATTAAATCCTTGGTGGCTTCTTTCTTGACGATGTCGTTCTTAATCCATTCTTGCCGGTTTCTAGGATAGGCGCCGTTAATACTGTGCCAACTTCGAGCGGCAGTTCGTGAGGTTTGTATCGGGTTCCCATGTGTTTTCCGAGTCCGGATATCCTAACCAATTTGATTAGGTATTCCTTAACTCCGTTAAGTGATCGGTCCTTAATAATCTTCTTAACCTCAAATTCGTTTTCTTCTTCCGCTTCGAAGTAGAAGGTTTTCTAGAGTGGCGTTCTTAGGTCTACTAGTTCTAATAGGCTAACATGGAATCTAGGGTGGATTTTTGCGTTAGGTAGAAGGTCGAGTGTGTACGTAACTAGTTTCTTCTAGTTAAGAATTAAAAACAGTCTAACCTTAACGTTATCTAGTCTCTTACTTGCGCGTCGTGTACGAAGATTTTTTATAAGCAAATAGACTTTATTTCTCTTCTTTAGCTAAGGTGCTATTTTTTATTTCTTATTAATATATAAAATGCTTTAGCATTAGTTATACCTTCTTAAGTGCCTATTATAAGGTCTTATAGATCTTCTTTAGATTATCTACTATTATAATAGCTATTATTAGATTATAAGTATTAGTAGAAATATTAGCTACTTATTATAGTCTAATAGACTAACTTAGTTCTACTTTAGCTTTACTTGTTTTAGGTTATATACATCTCTATAGTACTTTTACGTAGTAAGAATAATATAACTATAAGTTCTAATAGAGTATAAATAATAGTTTAAAGAATAGCTAGATAACTTTATAAGTAGTATTAACTAACGCATTAGAAAGGTAATAAAGAAACTCTTCTACTTACGTAGTATCTATATACTAATCTACTTATAAGACACTATTACTATATAGTTCTCTAACCTTATAATACTAGACAAGTACTCTATATAGCTAGAGAACGAGCTTACGCTTATAAAGATTAACTTAAACTTTAAGTGCTACTAGATAATCTAATAATAGCTACTATTAAGTACTACTACTCTTTCTTCTTCTACTTCTCTCTCTAATTCTACTCTACTACTATAGCTACCTATAGCCTCTCTAGTCTAGACAAACGCACGCGCGCTTACTAATCTCTCTAAGCTATACACTAATAACTACAAGTTCTCTAGTAATTACTATAACGTACTTAACCTTAAGCTTATAATTTTCTATAAGCTCTATAGAAAAGTTAGAATTAAGCCTAACTAATATAAAATAGCTTTTTCTACTATACTATAAGGTAAGGCACTTACGTACTACTACTAGTATATATTACTATATAACTACACCTTTAATAGTATAA
>ML975459.1:0-36792 GCA_010015605.1 Decorospora gaudefroyi
GTACATAGCCGTGACCTATATTTGTTTGATTGATTATGTAATGATCAATCAAACAAACAATTAATTGATTTTTATTTGTTTGTTGCGGAGTGTGATACCAGGTGTTCCAACAGCAACCACCACTTCAACTGCCCATTCAAAATCGCTGTGTAAATCAGCAGACGTTCCGATCACATTAATACCAGATTCCACCCCTCATTCAACATCCAGCATTGTTTCGAGAGCAGTTTTCTCATGAGCGGCCCTATTTGGCCCAAGGACAAGAGCGCCATCGAGAACAGTTTTCCTTTATTCAGCAGCAAGGGCTGAAGCTCAAGCTCAGCCGGCTCATCTCCCCGGGCTGATCGCACGCCTGTATTGGGAATCTGCCGGTCGACAGCCCATATCCGGTGATTGCACCCAACCACCAGACCTATCTCTTGGACAGTGTATACAGGTACGTCAGTTTGAGTAATAAAATACTCGGGAACTTTCTGTGCCATGTTAATAGCAGTCAGGTCGATGAATCAAAGGTCTATTCATCAGTGGGGCGTCTACCCCATGCAACCCAATCTTTGCAACAGTTGAGCGATCGCGCGCATACGAATAACGTACCTCTAAGAAATTCTGCTTCCTATGAGGGCAGAGAGAGATCCGATGAGAAGCACAACGAACATTCTAACACTGATCATGAGTATGCGGACGTTACACATGGCGCGAATGACGAAGGCGAGGAGCTTCGAGGAGTTGCTCAAGAGTCAGAAGTGAGGCCTGGTTTAGTTGTTGGTTGTACAGAAGTACTTTGTAATTCTGAAGGCGTTACTAACAAGGTTGGCGATACGGAAAGTGGACCTGTCACAGACACAGAGGAGATCGAGGAGACTACAAAGATGTGTCCACGTATTCTGATTGTCAAAACCACAGTATGGCTTTCCCGTACATAAGAATTTGGCTAATACTGATTTCGCGTAGTGGAACGACAGCAAGTCTAACTGGGAAGATATACTGCAATGGAGTTCGAGGTGGCCGACGGACCCGTGAACCAGGTTGCGGTTTGGAGACGGCGCATGTGTTCCGATGACGATAAAAGACTTCTTCAGGAGGAGCTTGAAATACATTCACCAGGACTGATAAGGCTTCTGGCTGAGACATCACCAGCGTGGAAAGATATCATCAACGTTATTGACAAGTTTGTCGTCACCGATTCTCCTTTCTACGAATTCATATGGCATTGGGACGCACTTCAAGCGCTCTGTCAGCCACAGGAAGCCGATAGCGATGAGACCCGGCTAGCCAGGAAGGATCTTCGGGACGTCCTGCAGCTTGTGGGCAATTGTCAGACATTAAGTTCTTACTTCCGGGTTCGGGTCAACTTCGGGATTCATTGCTCAGATCCAACAAAACAAAATTCGACTTCCTGTGGACGCTATACGGTCACGCCACTAAGGTTCTCGCTTGTTCCTACGTGAACGAGATGCAGATGTTCGAGGTTATCCACTGTTGTATGCCACCATATAAAGGAAGAAGATTCCAAATCACATGTGCAGCTCTTGACTGGAATGGTCACAACTTCTCTGCTTACAAGTACGATTTCTACATCGGCGAATTCACAGGAGAGAAGCCTATCAGTAATCTAGGTGTAGTTCCTGTAGAATACTTCCGAGATGCACGAGACGGCAGCGACGCGACGCGTCTGTGCATGGAATTGACCGAGCGAGGTCGCAAATATTTCAGGTTGTGTACAGAAACGCCAACCACGTACCAATGCGCGTATCAAGGACCGGCTCTCGTCGCTGCAAGCACACTGCGCGGCTCAGCTTCGAAAGGGCGGCACGAATGGACCAGTTTAGGCGATGTGGATCAGGCATCGCATGACGTAGTGGAGTTAGACGTTGTTTCTATCGACATCAGTGGCAGCCAAAGCAGGGTCATTGCCGACAATTTTTAGTTCCTGAAATCTAGAAGGAACGCGATGACCTGGGATGATGATCCGCCATTGGGGAAAAAGATTCCATTCTTTGAGGAGGACTGTGTTTGCGGCCTGTGCAAATTATCGGACCTACGACGCTGGAAATGGGAATCCGCGGCGAGCCATACACTCGACGGTATTTGCCAATCTTTTCTTCAGGATGAGAAGCGTCTCCTATTCTTGCCTCCGCGACTCCTTGGGTACGCCTTGAAAGAGAAAGTATGGGGTCAGTTCCTCGTTGATAAGCTGTTTCCCATTGTGACCACATGTGACAACGAATCCAAGGGTCCAGTTTGGAATGAGCTCGAGCTGGAAGACGAATCTAAGAAGTTACTAGTGGCATATATGCAGCATCACAAAGCTCCGAGCTCGCGAGTGCCTGGAAAAGTAACCGACAGCATTGACGCCAAAGCCTTCGACATCATCGAAGGCAAAGGTCAAGGCCTCGTCATTTTGCTCCATGGACCAGCAGGCGTCGGCAAGACACTTACAGCAGAGACCATCTCGCTTGCTACAGGTCGGCCACTCCTTACAGTCTCTGCGGCCGAGATCGGTGTGGAGTACCAACAAGCCGAGAAGAACCTGACTGAGGTCTTCGTGGACGCCGCACGCTGGGAAGCAATTCTTCTTATGAATGAAGCCGATGTTTTCGTCGAAGAGCGGACCAAGGGGGAGCTCAACCGCAACGCTCTGGTCTCTGTATTGTTGCGCTGTCTTGAGTATTTCGACGGTAAGCCTTCCTGCTACTAGCCCATGGCCTGCATTTCTGACAAAGGGTGGCTGACTACCTTAGGCATTATCATCATGACAACCAACCGCGTCCGCTCCATAGATGCCGCCGTGCAATCCCGAATCCAACTCGCCATTCAATTCCACGACCTCAAGCCCTCGCAACGCGAAGCTATCTACCTCAACCGCCTCAAGTATATACCCGACAACGAGATCGACAACCGCGCAGAGCTAGAGCGCGGCTTAAAGAACTCCCTTCTCGTCAAGAACCGATCCAGTACGGTAAAGCCAAATGGCAGGCAGATTCGCAATATCGTGACGTATGCGAGGGCGTTGGCCAAGAGCGAGGAGACTCATCACTTTGGATCACTTGGTCAGAGTGGCGGATACGACGGAGCAGTTTACGGTCAAGATGCAGGACTTGTTACAGAAACAGAGACATCGAAATGAGTTGGACTACGAGGAGTGATGATGTGGTTCTCCGTCTCACTGGTTCATGGTTGGATTGGCTTATGATTCCCGCAATTTGATATTTGTTTCTCTGACTGTGGGTCTCCACACATACCTTATCTCTTGAAATGCAAATGGGGTAGCCTTGGAACGCTATCATAGAAACAGGCGCATGGTTGGTAGGAATACCACATCTAATCAATCTTGACTTCAGCAAACTGCCAGTGGGACCCCTGATTGTTGTTGGTATTCTTGACCATCAAGTCGTTGTCTACAGACAGGTGGTCCAAGTATAGGGAGGTAATGAGCGTCGTTGTTTCACACAGTCACGGGACCAGATTGAGCCCAGTCGCAAAGGACTACGGCGTACAAAACATCACATACAAAAAGTCTCGACAACAACAAATAAAGACACTCGAATCTCATTCGTCATGAATTGTTATATATACATGGAAAGAAGAAGAAAAGAAGCTGAATCTCGCAGCCTCAGAAGAAGAAGTGAGGGGCTTACACAGACATCCCCATCAGTGAATATACTCTCACACAAAAGGGTTTTCCCCCGACGCCAGGTCATGCAAAAAAGTGGATCAATCCATCAACTAGAGGGAGAGAGAGAGATCAACTGGTCATAAACAAAGAGGGTGGAGGCTCAGAAGTGGAAAGCCCGGGCGTGGCGGCGAGCCTTGCTAGCAGAGCTGCCCGTGGTAGCCTTGAGCCAGGTGATGAACTGTTCAATGGTGAAGGTCTCAGGGAGAGCGGAGCCGTTGTCTGAAGCGGGCGAAGAAGGAGCAGCGGAAGGAGCAGCGGACTCAACGGGGCTGGCGACGGGGTCGGAAGCGGCAGGCGCGGAGGGGGTAGCGGTCTTGGTAGGCGCGGCGGAGGAGACGGGCGCGGCGGTGGTGGTGGGGGTGGAAGGCTCACCGCCAGAGGAAGCACCGGTCCAGACAGCCGGGCCAGGAATGGTGTAGGTCTTCTCACCGGCGTACATGTTGTACAAGACACCAGGGTCTTGCGCAGAGTACGCCTTGGTCATGTCGGTACCCTCAGCAGGGAGGGAAAGGGTGCCGCTACCGGTAACCTTGATCTGACCACATCCGTTGTAAAACTGGGCCTTGCCCTCACCGCTGGCCTCGTGGAGACCGATCATCTCGGGGCGTATGAGGTAGTCGCCAGGCTCAAGGTTGGGCAGGTCGATGTTGATGAGGCCTTTGTTGGAGATGAAGGTGTCGACGCCCCAGGTGGTACCATCGTAGCCCTCTTCCCAGATCTTTTGCCAGACGGGTCCTTCACCGTTGCTTTCGGCCTTGGCGATATAAACCATCACGGGGCCCTTGTGCGAGGCTGCGATAGGCTCGTCGTTGTCACCGGATGTTGTTGCAGGGTCGTTGTGGTGCTTAAGGTTGAAGTTAGTATATGTTCGTGTACCCACCTTTTTTTGGGGAGGGAGAGAAGGGCGTACCCATTGCATGCCGATGGACGAACCAGCAGCGACCTCGACTTGATCAGAAGTGGCCTTGCCACCATTGCAGATCATGGCGGTCGAGGAGACATCGAATATAGGGTTGTTGCCGTTGGAAGGAGTCTGAACAGCGAAGTGCTGACCCTGGTCCTTTCCGTCAATGACGAAGCTCTGGAACGTGGTGTGGGCGGCGGCGAGGTTGGCAGCAGCCAGGATAATAGCGCTCTTGGTGAACATGTTGATGGTTGTTGGATTGATGCTTGGTTGGCTTGGAAAAGTGAGAGTATATTCAAAGATAGAATGGATGAATGAATGGTTGACGAATGGAGAATCGACAAAAGCGAGTGTATGCTAAAGAGCGTAGATGAAAATGAGTGTCAGCGTCAAGCTTGATGCCCTTCAACTCAACAATGGCATTCGTACCTCTTATACTCATCCCGACTACACGCCACAATTCCGGCCATGACATGGCTAGCGTCAACACTGACAACGCCTGGCACATGAAACCCAGGTTGGTGGTCAATGCCAAGCTTCTGTCAATCTATCCAGGGTTGCACTAGCGCTGCATGCGGAAGAGTGGCCTCAGTTAGCTGCCGCAGAACGTTGAATTGAGGCCGGTCCCGATCCTACAGACAAAACTTGTCATGAGTTGTTACCGCGGGGAGATTTGGAGGCTTCGCTTCGATGCAGGTGCTTGGAAGTGGCCTGCATGAAAGAGCTGAGCGTCGAATGATGGCCGAGATTGATGGGAAACGTGAAACCAGGCGAAAAGGCCTAAGTCAGACGGTACGAATCTGCCGCCGTGCCCCGGCGTTAAAACAGAACGTCATGCCTTGAACTTGAAGCGCCAGGCCAGCCCTAGGGATATCCATAGCGCATAAACATGTTAGCAGTTGATTGTTGTCTTCATGCTGTGTGCGGGCTGCCGCGGTTACTGCCCAAATGCCGTCATCGCAATATTGCACGTCTTCCCCTTTCCTCTTCATCACAATTCTCTTTTCTGAATTTTGAAAGCACGCCGTCTTGGGACCTGCATAATGAAGGGGCCATTTTGTGGGGTGAGTTTTTCCGCGTCAGGGCGGCAGGGCCTGTGTACTGATGCTGAGATGACATGAAACGGGATGGTAGGAGGGGGAAATTGCGGGCTCGTGCCAAGACTGTTCGGTTGCATGTTTCGACGTCTGCGCCACGGCCCCAAGTTCCTCAATCACCAAATTGCTCGCTGTCCCAGGGGGAGAGTCATGCTAATGTTTATGGTTCTTTGTTGAATGTGTTTGTTTGAAATAGCTGCAAGGCTATGACGGTCCAAAGATGGGGCGCATGATATGGGTCTTGTGCGCTAAACGGAAAATTTTAGACAGGCATCATCTGCATAAAACTTGTTATGGGGCTTCCGTGCTCGATACCTTACTGTGCAGTGTGTACCTGTGTACAGAGTATTGTGTAGAGATTTCAGACTCAAAATACCGTACGAATGGTATGTCATCTCGAATTCGAGTTCGCAGTCAGACTCTAAGCAAATAAGGATGTATAATCGAGACTGATGATGACAGATTTTGCTGTGTTCGTAGGATTTTGTTTATTAGATGTATTTGTTGTTACGTGTATCTCTCCGGGTGCGTATACGTTGCCGTGCCTTTTCTGCGGCAAGATCCGGTTGCCCTATGCAAAATTACCACAAATTACAACCCACCTTTTATACCCGTGGTATTTCCCATTCGTAGTATCCGAAAAACGCCTGCGCTGTATTCATTATGCTCGTTAATAGACTCCGAATCCAAGTTTGACCCCACATGCTATGCTTGCGCAAACATCAGCCATAGAATAACAGCAACGAAAAGCAAGGCCCAGTTCTTGTCGCTTCCATGTGACGCCACTCCCGGTATTGAACTTGTTTGAGCCGCATGTCCGTCGGTGCCGCTCGCACCAGCTGTCGGGCTGGATGTTTTTGTAATGTCCTGACTCCGCGTCGTAGTAGCCGGGAACAGCACAGTCGTTGTGCTACGACCAGAGCTTCCATATATTAGCTCAGTGGCCCCTGAAGCAAGAATTATAGTCGTCCCATCCACAGTGATTGTGCCACCTGGTGTCAATGTCCGGCCTTCAATAATGAAAGTTGTACTGCCACCAGACACAGCGGTGTATGTCTCGGCGCCAATAGTGAGCAAAGGTGGATTCGTAACGATCTGCTGAGGTTGAAGAGAGATGAAGCTTGTCTCCCCGTCAACGACCAAAGCCGAAGCTCCAGGCGCGAGCGAGATAGTGGTACTTGAGATAACGATAGAACCACCTGGGGTAAGCAACATTGATCCGATCAAATAGGCCGTTCGGGTTCCAGGGAGCGGCCTGAAGGTCACATCTCCAATGGTTAAAGGAGGCGCGGTTATCTGTGCAGCAACAGCAGAGTTCGCCATTGTCGAGGTGACGCCGTTGACCACGACAAACAAAGCGGAAGGTGCCAGTGATAGTGTGCTCCCTGAGACTGTTATGGCGGGACCACCTGCAGCTAGAATTTGGTCTCCAATCTGAAATCTAGTCTCCGAGGATCCAAGAAGCGGACTAAAAACCTCGTTGCCGACGGTAATGGTCGGGGAGGTGATGACTGGGGCAGCAGCAGTAACAATGGTAGAAGTCATACCATTTACCACAACGAAGGAGGCTGATCGGGCGAGTGATAGCGTGGTCCCTGAGACGGTGATTGCTGGGCCACCTGGTGCGAGAGTTTGGCCGCCAATAAGGAAAGTCGGCTGAGAAGACGCAGGAGAAGGGCTAAAAACAATGTTACCGACGGTGATGCTCGGAACAGCGGGGTTCGCGATATTTGAAGTAACTCCGTCTATCACAACAAAAGCAGCGGAAGGTGCTAGCGACAAGGTTGTTCCTGAAACAGTGATAGCTTTCCCTCCTGGAGACAGAGTCTGACCCGCAATAACGAGTTTTTTCTGTGAAGGAGGAATAGGGAAAAAGATTTCAGAGCCAACAGTGACGGTTGGTGGAGCCACAGCTGGGGCGATTGATGCTGCCACTGTTGAGGTCGCACCGTTTAGGATCAGGACGCTTCCCGAGGGCCCTAGAGAAAGTGTGGTTCCAGAGACAGTAATCGCGGAAGCACCAGGTGCGAGTGTCTGACCGGACACAATGAACGTGGGGCCCCTACTGGGGTTATTCTGGTTGTTGATGTTACCGGAAGCGTCTTGGGTAGGTTCCGCCAGGATGGTCGACCCACCAACCACAATCTGCGGTCGTCTGGTAGCAGGTGATCCTGCTCCAGGATCGGGTAACACTTGGGTGGAGCCTCCGATCACGACAAACGAAGCTGATGGAGCAAGACTGACGACGGTTCCATCGACAGTGGCGACGCCGCCTGGTGACAAAGTCTGACCTGGAGTAATGAAGAACTGGGTAGCAGCGTTAGGGGTAAGCGTCGACGAGCCTATTGTCAAGATAGGTGGTGGACGCGCTTGAGGCTTGGCTGAAGATATGCGGGGCAGCGAAGAAGTTCTACCGCCCACTACGATAGCTGTAGCCGAAGGAGCAAGCGAGACAGGGGTTTTGCCCTCTACATTAATAGGTGGTCCCCCAGGCTGCAACGTCTGCGAGCCAACAAAAACTTCTGAAGACGGTCCGATCACAACAGGATTCGTTCCGATTGTACCAACAGTGATGCGGGTGGGCTGGGAAGGGATTGGTATTTGCGATTTCTGGCTGCCAGCATCGTTGCCATGATCGCTAACATGAGCTTTAGTGGTAGGTACCGGGTTAGGTCGGGTGTTTGGCTTGACGCTGGCAGTCATGGGCGTACCCGAGAGGTTCCAGTCGGCGACCGTAATTGGGGGCGCGTTCGAAGCGGAGGGCAAGTTTTTCACGATGACAGGAGGGTCTTCGAATCCGAGAACGGATGACTCAACGTGGATGATGAAAGGATTGAGCATAGGAAAGTTCTGGTAATACAAGTCCACGACGATGAGAACAGTGACGTAGGCCTGAAGCTCTCCAGCGTCACATGCTGACTGAGGGATTTGCTCGAGGAAACCGTCAGGCAGCGGACCCGTCGCAGAGCTCTCATTTCCAACTCCTTTCATCCAGTAAGGGTACGCTCGTGCGGATGATAGATGTACTGTTTCTGTCTTGTCACCGGACTCAATCTCATAAGCCGTGAAATAGACAAATGGAGTAGCAGATGTCTCAACCAGGGTAGTGTTTGGTGCAAGCGTGACGGTAGCTGTCGCAGACGGCATATAATCTGGATAATACAGATCATACAGTCCGGCGTCCATGGTGGGAATAACTTGGCCGGAGGGAAAGGGTGAGTAGCCTGACCGATAAGCGATAGACGTAGCCGCAACAGTAGGCTTCTCTGTATAATCCACACACATTGTCAAAGTGTAATCCCACTCAGCCCAGTACGACTCGCTCAGTGTACAAACAAAATTCGATTCCAAGGCGCTGGCAGCATCGAATGTCGTAGTATAAGGGACCAGGGTATACGATTCCGCATTCGAGAAGTTGAGCCCTCGCGTGGTCATGATCCCAACGGGATGGCTGTAAGTCGCGCCATGCCAATAGTCCAAGCTCGCGCTCGGTATGTTGATTGTACAAGTTGCATTAGAGATGTGGGTTGTCAGCGTCGTGGTGTTGTTAATAGGGAAAGGTGCATCTCCTAACTTTGCGAGTGGAGCTTCCTTAGACAGGGACGTTGTTGTGCTAAGTGTGTATGTTGCGTTCGCCAGGATGGGAAATTTTTCGGGTCCAGATGTGGTTGTGGCAGCATCGGTTGGCGCAACAACTCTATGTTCGCTAGTAATTCCCGTATCCAAAAAATGTGGGCTCTGTACGGGAGTTTTGGATGCAGTAGCTGAGTGGGTGTCTGTAGATTTGCTCGAGGCAGAAGCAGACGAGGTTGTTATGGAGGTGGCGTTGGCATAGGGGGCTGGATGGCTTGGTCAGTACACAGCATGCAACGATACCAAGCCACAGGCTCGACGGGTTTTGCGTGCTTACCAGTACCGCGAGGGTGGAATGCGGCGCCCGCTGCAAATGAAGTGAAGCACAACGAGACGAGCGAGCGACACAAAGACATGTTGGTTGTAAAGTGCTGCATACCACGCAGGCACTCTACACAGTACGGATAGCGAGCGTCGTATGGACCGAGGTCGTCCCGGGGAGATGGTGGATATGCGAGAGTGCAGCAAACGCAAACTGAGTGAGCGGACCAGTTTTTGGCCCTGCCGACGGGTCCCTCGCGATGGTCCCGACGAGCAAGAGCCGTGCATTCGTAGTCGTCGGAAGATCAGCGCGGGCGGAAGCTATGGCTAGACTGAAGCACGCACACGCGAAGTCCGGCTGTCGATGTTGCTGTAGGCTGTAACTTACAGCCCAATCAGCCCGAGCGGAGGCTATAGCAACGTCTAAGCACACGCGAGAAGCACAAAACCACCAATTGCATGTCCCTGTCTCGCAGAACATGATCCTTTCGGCCATTTTTTACGCTGCGTGCGGCTGACATGCAGGTCCACATGCGCAAACTACCTACCGACCGAGGCCTCTCCTGAGGTGTGGGGATGGCGCGACTAGAATGCTCGGCATGTGCGGTTGCTTGTATCTGTGCCACACGCCTCAACGCGAGCGTGCCACGGAGTGATCGATGCCTTGCTGTTGCTTGCGACCGCCTTCGCAAGTTTGATTGCACATGATGCGTTCGGGAGATTCGCTGCTTTGCGGCTCTGGACGTGAGCGGCACGCGGCGTACAGGGTAGATAGATGGAAGCAGCAAGGTATCCGCGCCAGCACTATGGGACGATGCATGCCGGCTTGCCACTTGAAAGTTGAGAGTCAGTGTGGAGTAACTCTCTGCATGCTGAACGCGTGGACGGCTCTGGGCTGGAAGCGGGAAACAGTACGGAGTAGCGAGCGCACCGCTTGTGGCACCCACAGCCTGTTGCCTCAAGCCTGCTCGTTGTTGAAGTGGCTGTCTGGGGAGTCCGGAAGTGGGCGAGGTGCGCTGGATGCCAGGTGGTGGCCAGGTGTCGCCGCCCAGAGTCGACGCGCCCAGCGCCGACCCCGGATTGCGCGAACGGGTGGTAATCGCTGTATGGATGAAACGAAGGGCCGGGTGCCTCACGGCACTCATCTGCCTTGATTAATTGAGGCGTGCGGAAGAATGCCGGCTGAAAGCAGCGGGAGCAACAGGGCCGTCTCACGGAGTTGGTCATCATGTCTCTACCCGCTGCCCAGCATCGAGGCAGCACGACGAGGCCGCACAGCAGACTCCAGCGGCGCGCAGCGAGGGCGACGGTTGCGGCGCTCCCCCCGAGACGAGACGAGACAAGACGTGCTATCGTATCGGGGGCGGGCAGCGAATGGCGCGGCATGGCGGGTACGTACTCGAAGTGCAAAGAGGCCTAGAGCCCGTCCGCCGTCGCCATGACCGCCGCGGCCAAGGGACAAACGTCGTTAGAGCATTCGGTGCAATATATGCCTTGGCCTCTTTCCAGGGTCCGGCCAATCTGGCTCAACTCAATGCTCGTCGTCCCATGCTGTCGTCGCCCTCTCTCTCCTCCTCACCCTCGTGGCGCCGGCGGGGACAGAGAGGACAGACAGGACAGACAGGACAGACCGACTGCAGACAGGACAGCCCGCCTTCAGACAATGCCCCTCGGTGATGCTGCTCGCTACAGTCATCGTGGTTGAGTGGCCCAGTCGCGCCTTCCACACCCCGCTTAGTCACGGACCATGCTGCCTTTGCGAGGCCATCGCGCCTTCCTCACCACCACATGCGCCTTCCTCTGCGCGACGCTGCTCCTGCCGTGCCGCGCCGCCGATTATGTGCAGACCAACACCAGCCACACGCCCAACTACGAGCTGCTTCCCGGCATCTCGTCGGTGCCGGCGCCCGTCACCGTTGCGCCGGACCAGGACTGGATGGGCATCGATGGCGCGTGGAACACATTCAGTCTGCGCGTAGGGAGCTCGCAGGCCAATGTGCGCGTCCTCGTATCGACGGCGAGCCAGCAGATCTGGGCCATCAACGACATGGCCTGCATCACAAATGTCACCGACCCGGCCACCGGCGAGATCGTCGAGTTCAACACGCTCGACTCGCAATGTCAGGACAGTCGAGGCTATTTGTATAACACCAGCAACTCGGACACGTGGCGGAAGAAGGGCTTCTATCAGCTGTGGATCGAGAAGAACCTCGGGCTCGTCGGCAATGGCCTGTATGGTTTCGACTCGGTGGGCTTGGGCCTGCCCGGCGAGAAGGGTCCCTACATCGAGAACACCACAGTGGGCACGCTGGTCACGCCCAACTTCTGGCTCGGCCACATTGGCCTGCATCCGAAACCCACCAACTTCTCCACCTTTGAGAACCCTGTCCCGAGTTACATGACACTCCTGTTCGAGCAGAAGAACATCCCCAGCCTGTCTTTTGGCTACACTGCAGGCGCCCAATACCGTAAGATAGCCCCCCTTTCCCCCCTGCCCCACGTCCTGGACGCTGCTGACTCACCACGCCAGACGATCAAACCGTGCTCGGAAGCCTCGTTCTCGGAGGCTACGATGCCTCCCGCCTCATCCCCAACAATCTCACCTTTATCTTCGCGCCGGACAACGAGCGCGACCTCGTCGTCGGTCTTGTAGGACTCACAGCAAACACGACGACAAACCAGAACATCGATCTGATGAAGCGGGACGACGTCACGCTTTTCATCGACTCGACTATTGCTGAGGTTTATCTGCCTGTCGAAATCTGCGAAGCTTTTGAAGATGCCTTTGGTCTGAAGCGCGATGAAGCCACCGATTTATACCTTGTAGACGATGCTCTTCACCAGACTCTTCTGGCCGAGAATCCGAGTGTGACCTTCGTCCTCGGCCAAAAGTACAGCACCGACGCCACAGTGCGAATTACCCTACCTTACGCTGCCTTTGACCTGGAGGCCTCGCCGCCCTACAGAGGGTTGCAGAACAAAACGAGGTATTTCCCCCTCAGGCTAGGCAATAACCCGAATGAATGGGTGCTCGGGAGAACGTTCCTGCAAGAGGCTTATCTGACGGTCGACTGGGAACGCCAAAATTTCACATTATCCGCCGTCGACTGGACATTTGGGAAACCGGCGGAGATTCTGCCGATTGTTTCACCCAAGTATGCCGTTTCTAACGACCCTCCGGGCCCGAGGAAACGCTTGACATCTGCAGCAGTCATTGGCATTGCTGTGGGAGGCGGGTTTTGTTTTGCTCTGGTTATGTGTGCTATTGGCTGGTGCTTTTGGCGTCGACGGCACAAACGCAAATTGGAGGCTATCAAGGCGAAATACGAAGCCGAAGTGGCTGCAGCAGCGGCCTCGAAGAAACACGCGGCTACTCCCGAAGAACATGCCACTTCTCCTGTGCGTGACAGCACGGAAGGCAGGACGGTGTTTCCCAAAGCTGAACTGCCGGGGATATCGGCGGTGCATCATGAGTTGAGTTCGGGTGTCGAAGAAAAGGGCTCTCTGACGGTCAACGAGGCAGACGGCACAGAGCGTCAAATATACGAGATGCCTGGAGACATGCCGGTGCTCCAGGAAGCAGGCGGCCGTCAACTGTCGGAGAAAGAAACCATGGTGGTACGCGAGAGAATATACAACGGCATCGATCCAACCGGTACGCCAGATGTGTCGCCCACAGCCCACGACCAGTCGCGGAGACTCGTGCAGATATCCCCTTCAGAAGTGTCGATGGTGAGCGGGCGACTCCCTACCGACAACGTATCTCCCATTACGCCGCGGACGCCAAGAGACGGTGCGTTCTTGGAAGCGTCTGATACCTTCTTCCAATTGCCGCCCTATCGTCCCCGAGATGGGAGGCGCACCGAGACGGATGACGCGCCTCTCTCGCCTATCTCGCCCTTGGAAGGATCCACAGACACGTCCCGACGGCGGTTCTCTTACGAGTCATGAGTCTCAAAAATGGGTTGTTTAGCGACATGATGACGGGCGTTTACTTGGTTGGGCATAACTGGCAGCACTGCGCTTTCTGCGGGTAAGGCGTTCGGGTCATGATACCTCTGATTATTGCTGCATACGAAGCCGGAGTACCCATCTAGACGGAGGCGCGTGGTAGGTAGACACGCATTGTGCACGTGCTCTTGGTAGTGTTCTTATGTAAATACCCTCCTTGCACGCACATAGCGCTCTTGGGAGGGGAAGCCGTGGTAGCAAGATGCATGATAACCTACGTGCGACGTACAAGTGATGCATTCGTCTTGATCCTTTCATCCGCGTTGCACTGACAGGACGCTCTGGATCGTACGGAGAACTGCGACGGGGCGACTGTCCTGATGGTAGGGTGGCAGGGTAGTAGGGTACCTAGTGGGTAGGTAGGCACGGTAGGGTGGTAGGGCAGAGAGCCGGCGACGCGGCGGGGCGAAGCGGTCTGAGGAAGGTGCTAGGGGAGCGCTTTCCCTGTTGCAGCCAGGCTTCAGCCCCTCGTCTGCGCTGCGACTGGACACCAACCCCACCATGCCCTCACAGAGGCCGCGAAGAGGCACAGCACGACCGCTTTTCTGCACCGTCGCTTCTGCACCGTCGCATCGTCAATCGCTTTCCTGTTGCTTGCATCTTCCCGGTGAAGACTTTTGCGCCTTCCTTCAGCGTCCCACCGCCCGCGGGTTCGACAGCCGCCGCCCCGCTTTGTGTTCCAAGGTTGGAGCTGTCAGTCATCACATCCATTGGCCGCGCGCCTAGCCCTATATCATATCTTCCGCCTGCCGCCTGCCTTCTCCTTGTTCAACTTTCGCGACTGCTCCCTTCCACGAAAGACTCGTCTTTGATTATTTCTAGCTTGCATCCGCCGCCAGTGCCACCATGGGCGACCTCGCAAACCGCAAAGTGTTCAAGGTACATGACATGCAACCCGTCGCGCCCAAGGACGCGGCAGGCTGACAGATCCCAGGTGTTCAACCAGGAGTTCATCGTCGACGAGCGCTACAATGTAACCAAGGAGCTCGGGCAGGGTGCCTACGGCATCGTATGGTACGACTCGAATGGCGGCAAGGCGCACAACGAATGCTGACTGTGGCTCCTAGCGCGGCTACCAACAACCAGACGGGCGAGGGCGTGGCCATCAAGAAGGTCACGAATGTTTTCAGCAAGAAGATCCTTGCGAAACGTGCCCTCCGCGAAATCAAGCTGCTGCAACACTTTAGAGGTACCGTCACTGCATCCCGCCGCCAGCCACAGCACTAACACGTCGCAGGACACCGCAACGTAAGAGATCTCTCCCGGCTCCGAGATGCAATCCCCCACGTCCGCTCGGCACAATACTGAAAACCGTTGCACAGATAACATGTCTTTATGACATGGACATTCCTCGCCCTGACAACTTCAACGAATGCTACCTCTATGAGGGTACGGCCCGCTCCCGACGCGCCTATACGACAATGCTGATATTGGCGTAGAGCTCATGGAATGCGATTTAGCAGCCATCATCCGGTCCGGCCAGCCGCTGACCGATGCTCACTTCCAGTCCTTCATCTACCAGATTCTGTGCGGTCTGAAGTACATCCACTCCGCAAACGTCCTCCATCGCGATCTCAAACCAGGTAACCTTCTGGTCAACGCCGACTGCGAACTTAAAATCTGCGACTTTGGACTAGCTCGCGGTTTCTCCATGGACCCTGAAGAGAACGCGGGGTACATGACTGAGTATGTCGCTACCCGGTGGTACAGAGCTCCTGAGATTATGTTGAGCTTCCAGAGCTACACAAAAGCCAGTGAGTCTACGCGCGTCTATCTTACCATGCACATCAGAGTCCGTCGTTGGTGGCGGACCAACCCGGGCAAACCTACAGACTCAGGGTCTGGGCCACTATGGATAACCCCCACTTAGTCCCCACCACGTTCCGAGAGTCGAGGCTAACGTTCGATAGTCGATGTGTGGTCAGTAGGTTGCATCCTTGCCGAACTGCTTGGCGGTAAGCCCTTCTTCAAGGGCCGGGATTACGTCGACCAGTTGAACCAGATCCTGCACTACCTCGGAACACCAAACGAGGAGACGCTGTCGCGCATCGGTTCGCCTCGTGCACAGGACTACGTCCGCAACCTGCCATATATGCAGAAGATTTCCTTCCAATCGCTCTTCAGGAACGCCAACCCGGACGCTCTCGACCTGCTCGACCGCATGCTCGCTTTCGATCCTTCGAGTCGTATCTCAGTCGACACAGCTTTGGAACACAGGTACCTCCAGATTTGGCACGACGCCTCTGACGAGCCTTCGTGCCCCACAACCTTCGATTTCCAATTCGAAGTTGTGGAGGAAATCCCGGAGATGAAGAAGATGATTCTAGACGAAGTCAGTCGATTCCGCCAGATGGTCCGCGTGCAGCCCGGTGCAGGCGCCGGTGCGGCTCAAGCGCCTCAGGTCCCGATACCCAACAACTACGACCGCTCGGGCTACGAAGATCCCAGGCCACGGGAGTCATTCAACCAGGGTGGTTGGAACGGCAACAGCGACTTGGAGCGCGATCTTGAGGGTCTTGACGGCCGGATGCGATGAATGGATTTTGATGCTATATCATTGGATATAGGAAGTTATTTTCTCCTTAGCTAGTGCGTGTATATGTCGGAATGGTAATTTTCCCTTTTGCAATGCAAGATATGGGTGACAATTGATCTACGTGCCGCAGTAGCTTTGCTGTCTCTAAAATCAACCGATAGTGTTGATTTCTATCAGCTTCCATCCCATGTACAATCAGTTTGATTGTATTCATATTCCTTTGTATGTAGCAAACTGACTGTTGTACATAGCGCAGTCCTCCCATCTTACATGGGCCGAATCAATCATCTCATCTTTCTTCCGCCACATCCAAGAGATAGTGGGCGTAGAACGGAGCGTGGCGACGTTTGTTGAACTATCATTTTGCGAACGACCACCGAAAGTACGGATTGTGATTGTATTCGCGTTACCACTTAGATCAATCTTACACAATTCCCAATCGCCACCTCTTTCTCCTCGTGGCCCTTGCCATGGCGAACTCCAGTACACCCAGTATATCCAATACCAGCTCCAACTTGCCACTAAGCGCTGGTTCTCTTACATGTATAACAATCCATTATCCTCGACTTACCCGCAAAAACAAACTTCCTTCACAACCTCTCTTTATATCGTGCCCTAGACATTCTCTCCCTTATATAGCACTATGAATAAGATTAGTATGTAGTAGAAAATTTAGTATAGACTAGCAAAAGTTAAAAGATTAGAAGACAGCTTAAATGATGTTGTACCTCCCGTAAGATCATACCTTCCGTAAGATCATACCTTCCGTAAGATCACACCATAGAACATAGATCGCAGAATCGTGGGTTGAAGCTTAACTTTGTATTAGAGTTTCAGTGGCAAAGTCAATGCCGTTCCAGGCTCTTTCTATGGTAGATTATCCACGTAATTGTTTGGGATACACAGAGCAAAAACTCACCGAGACAGACCAAAAGCGAACGCACTCGCGTATCTCACACGGCGGAAAAATTGAATGGCAGTCATGGCCATGTAAGGTGAATGTGATCTCGTAGGTGGCTACAGCTCACAGAACGACTGAAGTAGAGAAAGTGAGATTCAAATATCCATTTTATCGACAAGAAACAGGTAAGGCAGACATGTTCGCGTTCTTAGCGCTACTTTTACCAATGGACCGCACACTGCGTTGAATTAGCTGACACGTCTTCAAGCAGTGATAGTGTTCGTTCTTCAAGTTCCTGAGATAGAGGGGTTTCGTAGGGCTTTGTTCATCACATAAACACACACGTATACGTCTTTCGGGAACCATGCGGCACCTTGTGACAATCTATGCATTTCGCGGTCGTTAGGTCTGATGTTCAGTGGGTGCGACGAGTTGAGAACCATGCACGTGCGAGCAGCAAGGATGCAGCAACCGTATACTCAAATAGGTAAGGCGTCGGCGAGCCCGGACTGCTATCCGCCGACTTCTCCAATCTTTTTTCCTCGCGCACAACAGGTTGGGAGCGACGAGAGCGCCAACACGACACGAAAGGACCCGCCATAGGACCAGTTTCCACGATGAATACCACCGAGATCGAGTTGAAGCACAAGCGAAAGCGGTCCCACAAAAGCAAGAAAGGTGAAGAAGTAGCTGCGGAAGCGAACAGTCTCGCGACAGAGAAACCCCGAAAGAGGGCAAAGAAAGCGCGGAAGGATGTTGTTGCTGAGGCCCCGGCTGTAAAGAGCGGGGAGGAGGAGGGAGAGGCCAGCATAAACGAGGAGCCAGAGGATGCCGCAGCGGAATTGAAGGACGTGGAAGAGAACGGCGACTGCGAGGACGGCGATGATGAGGTGCACGCCGCTGGCGTGAGCGATCTGCCTGTCGCTACTTCCATGCCTATCACAGATGCTCCCACAAAGTTCTCCGAGCTGAACTTGTCTGAGCGGACTATGGAGGCAGTCAAAGGAATGGGATTCGAGACGATGACGGAGATCCAACAGAAAGCCATACCTCCGCTCTTGAGGTAGCACACTCGATCATATTAGAGATGCTGTTGCTAATCAGTATACAGCGGAAAAGATGTACTCGGCGCGGCGAAGACGGGAAGCGGAAAGACGCTAGCTTTTCTGATTCCTGCTGTGGAGATGCTGTCACAGTTGCGCTTCAAGCCGCGCAATGGTACCGGAGTTATCGTCGTAAGTAGCATCGGTGTACGAAGCAGGACATACACTGACGTGGCATAATTCTTAGGTTTCACCCACCCGAGAACTGGCCCTACAAATCTTCGGCGTCGCTCGTGAGCTCATGGAAAAACACTCGCAGACCTTTGGCATTGTGATCGGTGGTGCGAATCGAAGCGCAGAGGCAGCTAAGCTGCAGAAAGGCGTCAATCTCCTGATCGCGACGCCTGGACGCTTGCTTGACCACCTGCACAATACTCAAGGCTTCGTGTTCAAAAATTTGAGGAGTCTCATTATCGACGAGGCGGACCGCATCCTGGAAGTCGGTTTCGAAGACGAGATGAGGAGCATAATCAAGATCTTGCCATCTGCCGATAGGCAGACTATGCTGTTTTCCGCCACACAAACCACCAAGGTCGAAGATCTTGCGCGAATCTCTTTAAAAGCTGGCCCCTTGTACATCAACGTCGACCACCGTGCCGAACACTCGACAGTCAAAGGCCTCGAACAAGGCTACGTCATCTGCGAGAGCGACACAAGGTTCAGGCTACTCTTTAGCTTCCTCAAGAAACATCAAAAGAAGAAGATCATCGTGTTTCTGTCCAGTTGCGCAGCTGTGGATTATTTTTCCGAATTGCTCAACTACATCGACCTGCCTGTGTTGGCGTTACATGGAAAGCTCAAGCAGCAAGCACGGACAAATCGCTTTTTTGAGTTTGTGAACGCGCAATCTGGCACATTGATCTGTACAGATGTTGCAGCGCGAGGCTTGGACATTCCTGAAGTAGATTGGGTGATTCAATTTGTGAGTACACTACTGGCCCCATTGGCGTTTCTCGTTGCATGGCTGACATGGAGGGAAGGACCCGCCGGACGATCCGCGTGACTACATTCATCGCGTGGGACGGACAGCGCGAGGCTCGAACGGCAAAGGAAGGAGTCTGATGTTCCTCCTACCGTCCGAGATGGGATTCTTGAAGTTGTTGAAAGAAGCGCGCGTTCCGCTCGTAGAGTTCGAATTGCCGGCAAACAAGATTCTCAGTAAGCCGGTCCGACACACGTTCCCGACTTGGAGTCGTACTAACAGCATGCAGACATCCAATCGCAGCTCGAAGGCTTGATTTCTAAAAACTACTACCTCAACAAGAGTGCCAAGGATGGCTACCGATCCTACCTTCAATCGTATGCGTCACACAGTCTGCGCTCTGTGTTCGATGTGCACAAGCTGGACCTCGTCAAGGTGGCGGAGAGCTTCGGCTTCTCGACGCCGCCCCGTATTGACATCAGCCTGGGTGCGAGCTTGAGCCGCGACAAGAAGATTGAGGGACGGAGAGCGTACGGAAGTCAACCGCAGCAGGGGAGACGGCCGATGAAGCAAAAGAAATTCTGAGGTTGGCCGGTGATGAGCATTACTGGGAGTCGGGTGTAACAAAACTTGCTATTCGGGTGGGGACCTGTCGACGATGCGATGTAGCGTGATGGTCTTGGTCGTGACTTTGAACCATAGTGGTCTTGGGCCACGAACGCAGAGTGTCAATAGAATGCGCGCGCCATCACAACCGCTCAAGAACACGCAAGTGACGAGTCAGTACTGGGTAAAGTAGGAGCACGCCACATACCGGTGAGCAGCACTAGCCTCGCCTTTTTAGGTACATGTGCGTCCCAGCCACTGAGCTCGCAGAAGAGCGACTTTTGATGAAAGATGGCGACAACCAATTCACCACGTCAAATATTGCGTGGAGAAGATATTTTCTGGCATATAGCCCTTCACCCATATCATTTGATAGACGCTCAGCCGCGTCCAGCCCTACCAAAGATACAAAGCGCATCCGAGCCGGTCGTATGGACGATGCGCTGGCAAGTCTTTGAGTGCGGCAGACCAATGACGTCGCAGAAGCAGAGGAAGGTGCGGATGCGTCCGTCCACCGGCGGCTTCGGGTCCATCACCCCTGGTAACGAGACGGGTGCTAAAAGGCTAGGTAGTAGCAAGTCCGAATTGTGCACAATGACGGGTTTGAACAGACTGGCGGTGAAGAGCTTGCTTTGTTGCTTTTGCTCTGTGCTGGTTCCTACACAGGCATCATTGCAGGTCTCGGGCATCTTGGGTTCGAGGTTCGGAGTGCGGGAGAGGGGTGAGAACAGAGGCGGCGGCGGCGTTGCTGCCAGCCCAGCCATTCCACTGCGAGATGCCGCTTGGGCGGTAGGGAATGCAGCTACTGGCCAGCGTAATGCGCGTCCTGCATGGGCAACGGCATCCACGAGGGACCTGAGGCACGCTCTGTGGCCTCGTCGCGCGTTTGCGCAGGAGCTGGGAGGGTGGCTGGGCGGGCTAGGTATCGATAGCGAGGGGTGATGATGTACCGTACCGTACGCCGACGGTGCCCCAGGGCGCTCAAAAGATAGCAGGCGCGCTTGCTTCTACCTACTGTGTATCCGCACGCCGGAGTAATAATGTCTATCTGCTAATAAGTTGTTAATACGGGATCCTTCGATCTGCTCGCGCTCGCTTTCTGGGAAGGCGCCGCCAACAAGCCTCACGGCCCTCACCTCACCTCACGGGTACTAGCGCCGACGGGGATTGCTGTTCACTGTTCACGCTGGCCTTGACCCAGCTTTCACTTCCCGACCGTTCCCACGCCCGTTCCCACGACGCCCTCTCTGCCCGCGCGAGGGAGCTTGTAGAGCCCATTGTTACCCGCGAGACGCTCGCTGTGTCGCTGTGTCGCTGTGTTGCGCCTGTTCCTGGCCTCTGGTGCGTCGCCTCCCTCGGCTGCCCTGCCCTGCCCTGTCCGCCTGGCGTGGCCTGGGGCAGTAACTTACCAGCTAATAATGCCGATGCTAACAACACCACCACGACGCAGCCCTCAATCCCACCCGCCGGCGCCCCAGCTCGCCATTGTCGCAGAGCGTCGCACACCGCACGCCGCACCGCACGCCCCAGAGCTGCCTCGACTGCAGCACCCTCTCGACCCGACTCACTGCTATGCCCTAGCCGCCGCCGCCAGTCGACCACGTTCGCTGTCTGCGCTCGAGCGTGTGCCCAAGGCGCGACTCAAGCCGCACCCACCAGCAACGTCCGCACCTTGCGCCACCGAGAAACTGCCACGCAACGGTCCTGCACCCGTTCCCCTTTCGCTATCCATTTTCGCCTTCCCCACCGTCCTTCGAGGAAATCTGCGCCGGGCATGTCTTCGGTCGTCCTCCCCGCCTTCTAAGAATCTTCAGATTCGACGATGGGTTTAGACACAAAACGACCTCCTCTCCCGGCACCTACTGAACCCTCCACTCTCGATTCCGCAGACGACTCGAATCTCAGAGACGACGTCGACACCAACGTCTCTACCCGCACCGACAAGACGTCCTACTCGGTCCCCGAAGACGGCACCCCCATCACTATCAACACCACCACCCCGACCAAGCACCACGGCGGCGGCGTCCTGCACAAAAAGTTCCCCTCGCAGACTTCGCTGCTCATTGAGTACTTTGAAGCAGGCAAGACCGAAGGCAAGGCCCGCGCACGCCCCAGTGTGCGCGTAAGGGTTACCCCTTCGTCCCGCAAGAGCAAGAACACCACCGCGACCGACCACGTCCAGATCACGCAGACCAGTCGCAACCCCCGCAAGCCCTCCTACATCCGACGCATCTCGCTCGGCAGCAAGCCCCGCGACGAGCTCATCGACACCCGCACCATCGAACTTTCGGACGGCTCCAACGTCTCCTCTCTCCCTCCCGTAGATATCGAGGTGTTGCCAAACCTCAGCGACGACCTGTCTAGCAACGGCGGCCGTTTCATCCCAATGCCTTCCGACGTCTCCTCCATGCCGGCCGACAGCATGACAGGCGCGACTGAGATTCTACCGCCACGACGCAGGAGCAGGAGCTTAGAAAGGGAGGCTGTAACCGAGTCCATGATTGCAGACGCAGTCCAGGATACCCTGAAAGCGCCCAAGCACGAACGAAGCAGAAGCCTCAGCAAAGACCGCATCACACAGCGCGTCATGGAGAAGCTGCAGCAGCAGGCTGGGGAAAGTGGCATGTCCAAGTCGAAAGACAGGTCCACCAAATCAAGAGAGACTTCGAGGAGGAGAGAAGACGAGCTCGCCTCCCCACGCAAGTCCCATCGACGAAGAAGCAAAGACGTCGAGGAGGTCAGCGGCACGGAATCTAGTCTCCTCTCATCCAATGCCGACCGTCGCTCCGGTATTACGCATTCAGCCCGCTCGGGCGTCTCTGGAACTTCGTCCATCAACAATCCAAAACTGTTAGCCACAGTGGAAGATGCTATCAAGCGCCTTATCCTCCCCGAACTAAACGCCTTGAAGGAAGAGAACCGCACCTCTAGGAACCGAGACAAGTTCGAGCGCATCAACCGCGACAGCTCCGCCACGCAAGACACCGTAGAATCTCCAACCAGCTCCCGCGAGCCATCTCGGCGACGCGTTTCCAAATCATCGAGCGCCCCGAAACTCCATGGCAACAAACCCAAGGTTGTCCTGAACCGAGACGGTGACGATCCAGGAACGCTACTCTCTGGCGGATCAAGTCGGAAGGGAGAGCGGCGGTCTAGTCGCGGTTCCATATCAAGCTATGCAGAGTCGACGACGACCCGCGATGAGAAGTCATCTCACCGAAGAAAGAGCAAGGAAAAAGACAGCAAGTCCACCCGAGATGCTGCCTTGGCTGGCCTTGCTGGTGCTGGCCTCACAGCTGCCGCTCTCAAGCATCACACTTCACGGGAAGAGAAAGAAGAAGAGCGCAAACACAGCAAACACCGCTCCTCGCGCAGCAGTCGAAGTCGGTCTGCAAGCGTGACCGAAAGTGTGCATGAAGAAGTCCGTGTCAAAGAACGCGTCCCACCTCTACCTTTCAACCACAGCGAGCTGATCGGTGGATCTGAGCTCACTCGAGATTCGATTCTATCCGCTGAAACGGAAACCAAGGAGAGGCCACAATCAAGATCCTCCACAAGTACTGGTGTTACCGGCGCCGAGACTCCCCTTCAGCAAGTTCCTCGTGGTTACATCTCGCCTTCTCCACGTACACCGACTCGAACGCCGAATGCACTCCAACAGACATTAGGCGCTTCCCACAGCAATCGCTCTGTGGGTGATGTTCGACTGGCAACCCCAAAGAGCGAACGCAGCTATACTTCTCGTTCCAAGGAAGTTACTGATGCTGGTCTTTCCGCTGCGGCTGCCGCCAAAGCTCGTGCAATTGAGCGGTCCGAACCGCAAACATCCCAATTTGAGATTGAAAGCGAGACGCAGTCAAGACGCGCTGTCAGTCCCATACAGAGCGAGGCTAGTTATCGAGAAGATGCCCACACCAGCGGTTCACCTCGGCGTTTTCATTCCATTCGTAGTGGACCGTCTGTGTCCTCTCTCGGCCACCAATTTGAACGACGAGAATCGAACCTGTCCATCGCGTCATTGGACTCTACAGCTAGTACCAAGGCGGCGCGGACTCGCAAACGACCTCAGGGCGTTACGCTTGAAAGCAAGAGATCGATACTTAATGAGCCAAACACCCCAAGAGACACGGAGGATTTCTTTGAACGCAACCACGAGCAGAATGAGCTGTACCGGCGAGAGCTCGAGGACAGCTCCTTGGCGTCGCCTGTCAACTACAATCGCATGACAAACTACACTGACGATAGCGCGGAGGGGCAGTACCTCGATCACGAAGAGAAGATGGATCTTCAAGACATCCGTAAAGTTGGCTCGAATCCTGAGTACGTACATACACCGCTTGCAGTGGAATCTGCTGTCGCCTCTCTACATGATCCATCCAGCATCAGCGTCCGGTCTTCTATGGCGTCAAGCCCGTTAAAAAAGAGTCTGCTGTCGCAAGTCAGCCCTAGTCCCGCTGCCTACGTGCAAACCGACTCAGTACCCGCTGGCGAGAGATGGGCCGCCATCCGTGGCAAGGCCGAGGCGCTAGCACAGGAGCGACATGTGGAAAACTCTCCCAGACAAAGCATTGCTCAGTCTGTGGATGCTCGATCTGTTGATGAAACGCCCCAGATGCACCACAGTGCTTATCCAGTAAGCCATGACGATATGATGCCTGAAATCGGATACGGTATCGACGATGACTCTGATGTGACCACGAACCCATCGATCATCCAAGGACCGATTGGCGGAGGAGAAAGTTACCAGGATCACACCGACGAGTTATTGAGCCGACAAGAAGAGCGGGAGCGTACGCCCACCTCGCTTAGCAGGGGTCCCGCCGTCGCTGCTGGTGGAGCTGCTGCTGCTGCTATCGCTGCTGATGCTGCTGCTCATCAAAGACACGAACAGGACAGCCCGGCCTCGTTCGATCACCAACACCAGGCCACCGTAGAAGATGACTATGATCATCCCTATCCAGGTGAGCTACAATACGAGCAGTCAGGCTATGCGCAGAGTAATCGCACTCCTTTGTCAGGCCAGACCGGCTGGAAAGACGAGGGTTACCAGTCGGCTAATCAACGTGAAGCGTATACGCCTCAGAATCGTAACCACTCCAAGGTCTTTGATGATGATGGCTACGGCGATGAGTTTGATGAGGCGGATTTTGGCGGCCCAGATATGTTTGCTACGCGTAACAAACACGACCGACAGGTGAGCGGTAACTCTCACGGCATGGCATCACCTCTCTACGACGCAGCTACCGGCAAGGGTATCGACCGCATTCAGTCCAAAGACATCGTGGCGCTCATGGATCACCTTACCGTCCGCGACGCCCAGCGCAATGCGCGCGACACTGAGATCTTGGTCACGCTCGTCCGAAGCGCAGCTGAGATGCGCAACCAGTTGGATGATCTAAAACAGTTCATCAAGACCCAAGATAACATGATCGTAAACACTACCGACAAGAGGGTCAACCTTGCTGAGCAGAGAATTTTGGGTGGCCCTCGTCCCCAGCCGATGACGTCTCCCCGGGTCAACCGTTCATCTTCGGAGGACATCGATATCGAGACCAAGAAGAAGAGTGTCTTCAGGCGCGCTCTGAAGGGTCTTAGCGCTGGTAAGGGGGACGCCGACATGAAGCATATTGAATCAATGTTGGTCCAATTGCTTGATGAAGTTGAGGGCTTGAAGCAAGTCAATCAGCTGTCCCTAGACCAGCAAGCCCGGTCGAACAGTCTCACATCGTATGAAAACCTGCGAGCAAGTGGCGACCCGGGCTATGAGCCAGAGGGTCGTGCAAACACGGCATCATCGCCGAACCAGTCAGGTTATCTCTCCAACCCTTCTTCATCGCGGCGCATCCAGGATCTCCACTCTGGCTACGATGTTGTGCCGACCAATCGTATCAGCACGGTACGAGAAGAGAGTGACGAAGAGTACGAGGACCGTCGCCCGCAGTATGAGAACACTGAGCGCATGACAACGCCAACGCAGGAAGCCTTCCAGCAAAAGAACGGATCGTTAGGAACCCCCCCACAGGCCTCAAGGGCCAACCGAGATTCGCAAAGTCAGGAGAATACCCCAAAGCGCAAGCACAAGTCGAACTCATCGTCGATCTTTGGCATTCCCAAGATCTCAAGATGGTCCAAGACCACTTCCTCCACGAACCCTGAAAGCCTGCCCCGTAACAGCGGATCTGGGGAGAGGCGGCCGTATTCAGCTCACTCTAGGTCCTCCTCCCAGGATGACTACTATGATGACGAGGAGCCGTACGAGCAACACATTGACGATAGGCTTCGCTCCAACACGTCCCTCGCTCGTGATGAGCGAGCTTCAATCCGATCTGCTCGTTCCCCCTCTCCTCTCATCCCAGAGGAACACGAATATGAAATGGAGGATCCCAAGTACCAGGCTCATCGCAACTCGCTGAATCTGCAACATCCTCAGCCACGCCCTGGTCCTACTGGGCGTCACCAGAGCAACTTGGAAACCCAAGCCCAGATCTACGAGCCTGTTCGCTCCGATGTGGGATCCCCTGATTATGATCAGTGGGGCAGCATGCCCTCGCTTGCTCGCAACCGCCTCTCTGGCGGCCCGGCAGCCCAAGGAGCCGGTAATTTGTCGCCGATATCGTCTGACGGTGGGTACAGCCAGCACTCTGCTTCAGAACAACAAGCCGCTCCACCCCGGCCGCCCAAGATCCAGGATGACGGGCCACTCATCCCACCGCAACAGGTGCTTGCGGGCTACGGCCAGACAAGACAGATGTACAGCTCTCCCAACGAGTTTGGTAGTCAAGGTGCTTTGACGCCACTTGCGCCTATTGCTGAGGTGCGTTATTCGCTCGAAACAGATAGGGGGAATCGCGTAAGTTCAGCCCACTCTCGCTCCCCAAAAGCGAGAGCATGATTCTGACACATACACAGATGACGCCCACACCCTCGCCTCGCCCCAGCAACCAGCACCTCCGTGCCAACGGTGCTATGAACAGCCCGCAGCGCAAGATCACAGGCCCCAGGCCGATGGGTAGCAGAAGCCCGCAGCCGCACGGGAATTCTCCGCTTCAACATGCCGATACGGTGATACGTAGGAAGCCCATTGCTGGTACGTCTTCTCCTTTCTTCATTCTCCATTGTTGAGAGGCTTGTCACTAATGTATTTGTATAGCGGATGAAGAGTCCCTAGAAAGTTACCGCAGCAGTCTCGACTCCGAGATCTTCTAGGTGAAAGATCTCAAGCCCGGTGCAGTGCTCAACAGCACGAGACGTGCAGCTATTGAGGATTGGGTGTTGACTAGAGGGCAAAAAGGCGATGCAGAGTTTCTTGCTCATGGACATATGGACAGACAGCACTCCCCGGTTAGGCGTGTCGCTTTTGCTACAGAAGCGAAGTAGCGGTGGTGGTTCGTGCTGTTTAGGAGTATGTGCACAAAATTTTCTTTTGTTCATATGGTTAAGGGTTTCACATACTTGCGATATATCATTTTGCGAGCATGGCGTTATAGCGCAGAGGCATGGGGATGAGTCTCTAGTACATCATGAGGGACGATTCTTCATGCTACGCTTTTACGAGAGATGAGGAGTTTTTTGGCTGTGTATATGGCATCAATGCATTATATGTCTGGCAATTGGTTTCTTCATTGTGATGAACACGCTTATCTCGCAACTCTTTTAGTGCCCACCATGAGAGTGCGCCCTCGCGGCAAATCATCACGCGACCACAAAAGCGCAACTTTCCCCTGACCGTACCCCTCACTAACCCAGGTAGCTCCTTAACCCAGGTAGCTCCTTTCTCAAACCGCGCAAAGCTCTCCCTGCTCCCATGGACTGGTGGTTAAGACGGTATCAGGCCCGCTTAAAATGAGGTCGGCGTGACATCATCAGGGTCCATTGACTGCTTTTGACTCTGCTTTGCATCATTGTGCGCATCATGGGGCACACCTTGGATAGAAGAGCTGTTTAAATAATAAACCTTCTCGCTGCTCAATTACCCCTCTTCCAAACACACACACACCCGAGTTCGGTACTCCCCCTGAAAAAACTGTCCAACGACACTTTACACTTTACAACTTCAATCCACTCCTCACCACAGCTCATTGCAACAACAAATCGACAATGTCAGCCGAATACAAGAACACGGATATCAACGAGCTTGCCAAGCAAGCCGAGCGCGACCTCAACTCCAACTCTGCAAAGCAAGGGCATAGTGAAGGACTCTCTGGTACGTACACATGATATCCGCGTCCCAACTCCCATCCCCACTTCCATCCCCACTCCCTCTATATCTGCCACATGACTAACAACCGAACTCAGCCACGGAATCCGGCGTCGACACAGCAAACGTAGAGAACAAGTTCCCGGGCGCCCAAGTAACGTACGGATCGGCAGCGAGCGGAGCGGGCAACAACCGCGACATCCCGGTCGAGGAAGGCGGCAGCATCAAACCTAACGGGCAGACGACCAAGGCGGGCGATTTTGCGCGCGGAGGGGTTGGGGCGCCGGAGGAGCGGGATCAGACGTTTGTTGAGACGCATGGTGGGGATGATGCTGTGAGGGGGAATGTTAGGAACTAGATGATGAGGATGTGGATGTTGAAGGGAGGTGAAAGATTTATATTTACCAAGCAGGTTAATGAATGTAAAATGGCCATGATGTGGTTACTGTGTGGTGTGACATTTGTGAAAATGCAAGGTTCGTAGTGAGCCTGCGTGGTATGTTTGCAAGTCTGCTGGGGGCGTGTGCTACTTGCCTTGATATATACTCGTGCTCTTTATTTACTAACCTGCGAAGCATGCTCCTAGGATTGTTACCCTTTGTAATCACATGATGAAGATACACAAGCTACTCGTTGGCCAAGTCGTTAAATGCGCAAGTCACGAGGATGTATAGTGAAGACCGGTAGGTCAGTAGGTAGTAAGCTAAGTGGCAAAGGCCTAAACTTTCTCGTTCTCCACAAACTGTTCGTTTAATGATTCAGTTTCCGTATCCTCTTTTCTCACCTAACCAATTATAGTTTATTCTAGGTGCATATTCACTGCCGTGACGCAAGCTGTAAAGGACTGTACAGTCGTTCACGTACAAGCAAAAGCTCACGCTGATGGGAATAGAGGAAGATGCGATGATGATCGGGTTAAGCGAATGCCGCACAAAACATTTGATGCGAGCCTACCTACTTGGTCAAGACTACAAAGTGATGCTTCAACATCGGCGAGTACGAGATGGTGATTGAGACGCTAGATGTTGGTGTCGCAACCCCGGACATGTGCTTAATTTTGAGGAGAAAGAAGGCATAACACTCACGCGGGAAGGTATGTTTGTTTGGTTACGAATCCTTGATGAAGATGTACATGCAGAAACTCATAGGGACGGCCGAAGGCTAGACTAAGTAATTGTACTCCATTATGTCATCTCCCTCCTTGATCGCCAGAATCCCTGCGAGCCCAGGGGCGGCGAGCCACGAACGGGCTGGCCAAATCTGGATGGCATTTTCTGTAGTGCCTCAATCGGGCGTCGTTCCGTTTAAATGAGATGGCACAGCCTTGACTCTCGCAATTGTATCTTCCTGTATGACCGTGGTAATGCATTATGTGTCTCCTGAGATTTCCTTTGCGATATTCCCCAGTAAAAAACTTGTCACAACCGGGCTCGCTGCAAAACACGGGTAGTTCGCAACCGTCAAGGCTTCTCGGTTCGGAGATGGGCGCTGAAGATACTGAAGGGCGCCATGATAGTTCGCTTTCGGTAGACCAATAATTGTCAATGTCGTGGGAGCGATAGTTGATGGGACCATCTCCTGTTGAAGTATAAGCGCTTTCGACATCACTGGTGCATAGACTGTTGAGAGCTACACAGGAAGACCCTGGTTTGATTTCGTGACGCCGGAAGTTCAATGGCCAGTAGAAACGTGGGATATCGTCTGCGTGGCGCGACCCTTGCACCTCCTGTTCGGATGCAGAGGGCTGAAATGCATGTTCGATGCTATCGAGTTCCTTTGCGAGGCTATCGGTCGGCGTCTCTTCAGATTGATGTACCAGATGTGCCCGTTGCATCCGAGTGTCTCGTGGCTGATAGCTTCGTCCTTGCCATTCGCCTAACGTGGGCGAATCACCCTCTGCACCTTCTCCAATATGTTCGCGGGCTGGGGAACTCCGACAGCTGACGTCATGAGCGCATTGGTCTGTCGATAAGCCAGGCAATGACGCAGGTAGTTGATGATTGCCCTCTGCAGGCTACTAAGGTCGGTCAGAGTGCAGACTGAAGTTGCTGTGAGAGAACTTACGGTCTCCGCAACAATAGCGGAAGAGAGTATATGATGTTCCACTTTCTTGTACAGATTATCCCACTGCTCTTTCTGTCCGGCTCCCTTTCGCTGCTTCCGTGGAGTTCCGCAATTCAAGCCGTCTTTTCCGTGGTTCTGTTCGTATTCGATCTCATCGAGGAAATCCTCATTGCATGTTGGACAAAGTTTGAGAAAGGATAGATGCGGTGGCCTTTTGCCGGGTAGGGGACGAAGACAATGTCGTCGGACCTCGGCCACGTTCTTCGCTTGCAAACCTCTACATGTATACGGTAGCCGGCCAAGTTTAGCTTGCGCAGCTCGAACCGGGCAAAGGAAGCTTCGTGGAGGTTCGGATCCATCCATAGTGACCTGATCTGGTTCCGAGATTGTGAGTCGCTGACCATTGGTCAAAAGTCCAGGCTGTTCTCCTTCACCAGGAGACGACGCTAGGTCACGAGTAACTCTGCAACGCTGTTATTGTGAGCGTGAGTGCTTATTATAGGGTAAAGCAGATAGAGGCATACCTTTGCGGGAGACGGAGGGAGAGTCGGGTCTTCTCCTGGCTCGTATGCTCGTTTTGAGGTGTTGCTCACGTCATGGCTGGCGAACCAGTTGAAGTCCTGGTACGCTAGTGTGTTGGGGTTGGCAGGTACAAGATTATCGAAGTTGAAATCGTCCAGCGGGTCATAGTAAGCTCTGCCTGTGTCAGGCTGGTGGTCCGAGGTCGATAGTCCTTCGAGGTCATGTGAGTCGCTAGAAGGATCAACATAAGGCGGAGGACTACGGGATGTCGGATCTGTCATGATGCACAACGAGTCTGGGAACCGAGAAGGACGATGAATACTGGGAGGACGCTGTCCCATGGGGGCATCGGCCGCCTATAACGTATGTTGTCGACCAATGATAGCATCGTAGACAAGTGCTTAGCGAAATGGCTTGCATGTACGCAGGCTTGCCGGTTTACACACTTGCGGGTCTGCGGACTTGCTGATATGCCTTGTTACCTGACGAGCTGCGATCCGCTGAAGCCCAGCAGCCATTCAGAGGACAAGAAACGGCAGTATGAAGATGGCTTTCGAATACCATTGGGTGTCCGTGAAGTGTTGCGAGCATGCATGCGAGGCTGTCGACCACGCAGACAGGCAATCGATAAGCCTTGGGGGTGATCATGAAGCTGAAATCTATCCCTATCTATCCTGGTAAGCTCACTTGTTCGGTCTGCGGAGATGCTGATCTGCACACTTACATTCGCGCCGCACTTGCTTCTGTGAAGGAGTGAGTGCACTTGTACGGCGTGTGGACCAGGGATCGAGAAGGAATGCTTGGGAGCTGGCATTCATGTTAAGGAGGCAATGAAGAACGGCGCTAAAGGGCTAAGAAAAGGTGCAGACATGCTGTCCACAGAAAATGTAATATGCAAAGCACGAAGCTTCTCTAAAGAAGATACCGCGAAGATATTCGCGGGTTTGTTTGCGTTCTTTTCGCATTCTGACAGAGGGGCCTATCAGGTCGCACTGATTGGTTGGAGGTCGTGGCAGAAGAAAATGTGCGGACGAGGCTGAAGTCAGACGTGATGGTGTCTGTCGGACTTGGAGCGCGGACGCCGAAGCCGATGAATGCAGCTGGCCTCTGGCGTATTCTTCAAGTGGAAAGAACGTACGGCTCGAATGAAACATGGAGGATGTCAGACGCCCAATAAGCGGAATAATTGAAGGGGTATCGACACGAGAACTAAACAGGATACACAATATGCCTCACCCTTCTCGCATAGATGGCACCTAGGCCCACACTCCGAGTGTCCAGCTTGCCCTCTCGCCCCCTTTGACTGCAAGTCCAGGGCCCATGCTCTGTCTTTGCGCGACGACAGAGACTTCTTTCTCCCGTGTCGCGCCTTGCAAGCCATCCCTGAGGTACCTGTCGCGCTCAATCTCGACAATGCCCTTGATACGCTGCTGCGCAACAAGACTCGCGCCAGCCCACGCTCCAAGTGTCTCCACGCCTCGAATGGTACCTCCGACCAAGCTAGCAGGCGGCGGGCCATTTCGAACAGCGAGCTGAGCGAACTTGTTATCTATCGCATCTTCCTCGGGTTGCTGGAACGCGGCCGGTGGTATCTGATTAGGCGCCGTATTGGGATCAAGTGATGGTGCTACCGTATCCTCGCCTTCTTGTTTCCGCATCTCCCTATCCTCGCATTGATTCCGCAGCTTGTCTTCGCGCCGTGCACTTGCTTTTCCATAGCTCTTGACGGGGTCCCAGCCCTTGGTTTGCGCCAAGGCCTCTACCTCTTTCAGTATGCGTGCCTTGAGGCCTGGGAGGTTTGATACTCCGCCTGTGATTACTATGCGCGCCATGCATAGCCGGCGGACGTCTATGGGAAGCTGGACGAGAGCGCGATAGATGAGGTGGTGGAGCGGTAGATCTTCGTCATCGAACTCGCTGAGGGTTAGCTCCGGGGCAAAAAGGGCGTTCTCGGTGGGTTTGGCGAGGGAAGCAAATGGTACGCTGAGCTCAGTGGGCGGCGTGTGTTTGGGGAAAGGGATGGTGATTGTAGGTGGCGGCGACTCGACGGCGTCTTCGAACTCTTCCAACACAGGCGCTTCTCGTGCCGGGAAGTAGAGGGTCCGGCGATTGGATCTGGGAACTGACTTGCACCAACCGACGCGGGTGAGGACCTCGTCTGCTTCCTCGAAAGACACGTCCGCTTTGGTTGCGCCTGGCGCAGCGTCCCGGTCGAGTTGGGCATTGAGTAGGCTCGCCATCTCCTCGCTCAGCAGCTTGCCTGCCCGGACACTGCGTCGCTCTAGCACCTCCCGATATTCGCATACCGCCGTCACGACTGTCTCTGCCCAGCCGATATCGACTACCAAGGCAGACCGGAGTCCGGCGGCGGCGGCTACGAGTACGGGGTTCGACACGAGGGTAATGCTCGGCGTCTGGAAACTGGTGAACAGCACGTCCAGGACCGTCGACATGAGCGGATGCGGCATGCGAGGCGGCATGGCGAGCAGGATGCGCCGCGGCTTTGTGTCGAGCAGAAAGTACTTGGCGTATGCCTCCCTCATGGCGCGCTCAAACTTGTCCTCGACCAGGCCTAGGTCGACGCGGCTCAGGTCGGTGCGGTACAGCTCATACTCGTGCGCCCACGCCTGCGCCCGCTTCGTCTTCCGCCTCTTGTGCACATACTCGGGCTCGCACGGCCGGTAGTCGCCCACCCTGCGCTGCTCGTCGGGGCCGAAGGAGAGGGTGCATCGCGGCGCACTCTCGCCGGGGAAGCCGCCACGCACAAAGCGCGAGCCGAGTTCGATGACGAGGTACTCGTCTTCGGTGCGGAAGCTGCCACCGGGCGAGCCGAAGGTGGAGGAGATGGAGCGCAGCAGCGGTGTTCGCGGTGTTCGCGGCGACTCTCCGAGGTCTGCAAGGCGGGGCGTGGTGCCCCTGGTGCTGCGGCTTAGGGAGGCCGGCGGTTTGCGCTCGCTGCCCGTTGCCATGGCTGCATCTCTCCCGTGCTGGGTAGCAAGTAGTAGGTACTACTGTGTACTATGTAGGTATGTTCAATGTTCCCACTGTGCCACTGTGAGCTTGCAGCTTGCAGCTTGCGTGTTCCAGGCTTAGCGCCGTGGCCCGTGCGCGAAATTTTCGACCGGAGCTTTCCTCACCACCCAACTGCGGCTTCTTCGCGCCTGCGCCCGCCAAATAATCCACAGCAACGCCCGACTCCCCCATTGCGACCGCCTGTCCTCGAACCGCGCTACGCCACACACAACCATGGGCTTGTTCGTGCTCGCCGAGTCCTCGGCCGGCTATGTCCTCTTCAAGAGCCGCGACAAGAAGCTCCTGGCCGCAGAGCAGGCCAAAGATGGCTCCGCCGTCGTCGATGCGCTGAAGCTCAAGTCGTGGTCCAAGTTTGACTCTGCCGTGACTGCGCTTGAGCAGGCTGCCGCCCTCACCGAGGGAAAGGTCACGCCCATGCTCTCGAGTCTGCTGGACGAGCTGAAGGAGGAAACCAAGGCAACATGTACGCCTGTCTGCAACCAGGGCCGACGATGGCAGCTAACCATCCTCAGTGGCCGTCGCTGATCCCAAGCTCTCCAACGCCATTGCTCAGCTTCCGGGACTCTCCCTCAAGACTGTGTCCGACAGCTCGACTCAGGACGTGTACCGCGCCATCCGCGAGAACCTGACCACCCTTCTTCCCGATCTATTGCCCTCCGAGGAAGCCGCGACCCGGTTGGGCTTAGCACACTCGCTCTCGCGACATAAGCTGAAATTCTCGGTATGCCGCCCCTGCTGTCTCAAAGTCAATTGCTTCCAGGACTATGCTAACAATTCACAGTATGTGAGCGTCTTTGCGCCCATTGTCTTCTTCAGCAATGCGCACGTAGCTTGTACTCGCAGTATACGCTGACAACCGGAACAGTGCGGATAAGGTCGACACGATGATCATCCAGAGCATAGCCAGTCTCGATGTACTTGACAAGCAACTCAACACGTACGCCATGCGAGTAAAGGAGTGGTACGGATGGCAGTAAGTTCCCCGACCTTGACATATTCTGTCATCATAACCGTCGGGGGAAATAACATACTAATCCTCCTTCCTAGTTTCCCCGAACTTGCCAAGATACTCAATGACAACCTTGCCTACTGTATGTAACGACATGTGCGCCTTCCCTTGAGCTGTATACTGACACCATGCCAGCCCGAGTCGTTCTCAAAATGGGATTCCGTAGTGGCGCCCGAGATGCCGATCTCGCCGACATCCTCCCCGAAGAGATAGAGCAGGCTGTCAAGGCCGCGGCGGAAATTTCCATGGTAAGTTTGAAGTACTGCGTGTGTGTGTGGGTTCTCAGGGCGGCACACCAGTATGGACTCCTTTGCTGGACTCTGCTAACGTGTTTCAGGGAACGGAAATTACCGAAGAGGATCTTGAGGCAACTTCTGCCCTCGCCGAGCAGGTTGTGGACCTCACAGAGCACCGTCAGAACTTGGGAAACTACCTCTCCAATCGTATGCAAGCGTTGGCACCCAATCTAACAGCGCTCGTTGGCGAGCTTGTTGGTGCACGTCTTATTGCGCATGCCGGCTCCCTCATGAATTTGGCCAAGTCGCCCGGTTCTACCATTCAGATTCTCGGCGCTGAGAAAGCTCTCTTCCGCGCACTGAAGACAAAACACGACACTCCTAAATATGGTGTACGTAGCGCCTATCTTCCTCTGGCTCTACCCCCCTGTTCTGCGCGTACTGATAGATTCGCAGCTCATCTACCACGCATCCCTTATTGGCCAAGCAACCGGAAAGAACAAGGGCAAGATCGCCCGCATGCTTGCAGCGAAGTCGGCATTGGGACTGAGGGTTGACGCCCTCAGCACATGGGGTGTCTCCTCAGAAGACACTTCCAGAGAGCCCACCGAAGAAGAAAAGTCACAGCTGGGTCGCGACGCACGCCTGACTATCGAGCGAAGACTACGCGCTCTGGAAGGCAAGCCACTGAAGAGCCTCGCCAACGCGAACCAGACTGCGCTCGGTACACAGAAGAAGTGGGAGGTCAAAGAGGCACGGAAGTACAACCCAGATGCCGACGGTCTTACCGGCGATGAGCCTGCCGCGGATGCGCCCAAGAAGTCGAAGAAGGCGAAGGTCAACGGCACAACACCCAAGAAGCTTGTACAAGAAATTGACGGGGACGAGGACGAGACAATGGCCGATGTCGACGGTGGCGCCGAGGATTCGGACTCAGACGAAGCGGAAGAGAAGGACGTCGCTACGGTTGACAAGAAGGCCGCCAAGAAGGCCGAGAAGGAAGCCAAAAAGGCACGGAAAGCCGAGCGCGCAGCAAAACGCGATGCTAAGGAGGCGAAGAAGGCCACCAAAGAAGCCAAGAAGGCGGAGAAGGACGTCAAGGCGTCGTCAAAGAAACGGAAAGCTGATGATGGTGACGAAAAGGTGGAGAAGAAGAAAAAAAAGAAGAAGAGCAAGGCCTAGATGCGTACTAAGGAAGCTTCTGGTCTGAGGTCGATGTCTGTATCGGTAGCCATGTGTGTGCTATCTAAAAGGACGGGCGCTATATAGGGTTGAGCTTGCCTTTTTCTAGGCCAGTGGCGCATGAGGGGTTTGGGCATTTTGTGTAGTTTTACTTTCCAAGTATTTTCACGTTGCATGATGAGGTGCCGTGGACAGATACCCGCCAATTGGTAGTATACAATGTCACAATGACAAAACAAAGGTTCATGATTGCTTCTTGACGTATCGTTACAAGTGCCTACTAAGCCATCATACTCGGTCAGAGTGGTTCCATATATGTACCGCTAACGCCGACCACAGCCACAACACGATAAGTGAGAGCACCCTCTAGACCTTCCTCTTTACCTTCCGCCTCTTCTTGTTCGCACCCAACAACTTATTCGCAATCTTGGGCATCTGCATATCCTCCACCCCAGCCGGTATACTCTCTTCCTCCTCATCAAACACCCGCCGTATAATTACCAAAATATCACGCAACTCCTCTTCCGTAAATCTCGTACCAGCCTAACAAACGAAATTAACTCCAATTCAAATCAAGACCGCGTCCTTTTGGCATGCATGTGTTGGGGGAGAGGGGTTACGTTACTTCTTCAATCACCAACTCGAGCATGACCTGTGTGGTAGGTCTCAGGTTATAGAGTTGCAAATACTCTGCCTTGTTGAGGCGGTATTTTGGTGCGAGGGCGCGGAAGAGCGAGTTGGGACCGCGGTACAAGGTCATGGGGCGGGTGGGGTGTGTTGAGGTGAGGGTTGAGGTTGTGTAGTCTGGTGTTTGGAGGTAGGCTAGGCCCTGTTGTGTTTTTGTTTAGCCATGTAATGCAGATCTGGGAATGGAGAGACATGATATTGAAGGGGGAGGG
>ML975460.1:0-36603 GCA_010015605.1 Decorospora gaudefroyi
ACCTCAGGGGGTGTGTCAGCCCTCAGGGGTGTGTCAACCAGAATGTTCTACCATATCGTCACAACCACGTGACACTGCTGATCAAGAATGCTCTAGAAACTCCACTCATGTATATAATCGCTCTAAGTAGCTCTCTCAATCGAACAACCTTCTCTCTCATCTCTTCTCCGACCCAACAATGGACAAGCCAGGTTTATGGTAACGAAAGTGAGTGCATAACGCGGGAATATGCTTTTTCGTTAGATTATGCTGCGACAATGGAGCAAAGACGGGAGACGTATACGTGTGCCGGTCTTCCGGAGTGGGTGGTGATGATGTGATGGGTTGTAGAAGGAGAAGGAGAAGTGTGGCAATGTGAGTCGTATTTGCTGATAACAGCGCGATATTAGTCATTCAGTCTCAATACAAGGATGGAAACGACGTCTCGTTGGAATGTCTATGTTCCTCTGGTTCTCAAACTTGGGAGGACTTGGGGCTTGATAGGTAGCCGAGACCTTGGGACGCGCTATGGATTACGTTAGTTGGAACTTGGTACGATTGTTTAGAAACGAATCTCTTGTGATCTCGAAGCTAAAACCAGTCAGTCTATAGGACAGAAATCGGTGTGCTCATAGAACTGCATACCAACAGCAACCTTGCCCTAGAGTAAGAACTCAGGCAGTGTATTGCGTCATGTCTAAATAAATCGCAGCGTAAGTCTTGGAACATGCGGGCGCGCCAACAAAGTCGCATTGCGGACAACATGCGGACACATCTTAAACGTCGAGTGATGTAGTAGCTGCAGAGATGATGGTGAGTCCTGTAGACTGTGTTGCAGAGAAACTAAAACTAGTCCTTTGTTGCTGTCATTCACCCTTACCTCGTGTGAGGAATGATGGCGGGACCAAGCTTTGTGGATCGAGCAACAAGCTTTGCCAAGATCTGCTAAGCTGCTAATCGTGAAACGTGCGAACAGGTATGGAGTGGCCACGATCTAGGTAGGAAAGAGCCGTCTGTATATGATAGATGCGTATGTATGTCAGATATCTAATTCCGATTGCGCTTACCATACCTACCCATGTGTTCTTGTACCCGGAGACGCAACAGCAAAGTGAAACACGCGGGACGAAAATCCCAGAAAAATAAAAAATAAAAACTTCCTTGACACAGGTGGGCACACAAGCGCCCTTCTTACTCAAAGTTCGCCATCAAAGTCCAGAACCACGCTTACTCAGACATCAATAATAATATCCCCTCCCTCTAATCCACACCACTCAACACTCTTACGCCAAAGCGCCTTTTGCACCTCCCCATCCCTACTATCGGGAGAACTCTCAGCCTTTATCTCTCCCTCAAAATATCCCTCTTGTCCCTCAAACCTATCCGCCACAGCCACCTCCACAACGGGCTTCGCGGCCGCCTCAACGGTCACGAAGCGCGGAGCAATGCGCCCGAGCAACGGCAACAACCAATTCATAACCGAGACCACGATTTGGAAATGCCCTGGAACATGTGGCTGGAAGAAAGCCCTCGAATTGACTAGGTCGAGGGGATCTACAACGACAGCGCGGATGGACTCTGTGTCTTTGTTCTATGTATCACCGCAATCAGAAATCGAGGCTTTTTTTGTTCATGGATGCGCGAGCTTACTTACCGCTCTAAGTCGATTATTGAACTCATACATGACCATAACAGCGACCAACTTGCTCGTCCCATACCTCTGGAATCCGCGTCCCATCTCTTCACCTTCCGCGTCCGGCTGCGGATGCACCAACAGCTCCAGCTCTTTCGGTATCTGCGTGGGAAAGCCCCGGGATAGCCGTGCTCTATCCGGCCAATGCGCTGCACTGCCCACAAACACGATGCGGCCACGCATTCTATCCATGCCGCGCAGCAGCCTCAGACACAAGGAGAAGTGAGCAAGATGGTTGATCGCGGTGGATAATTCGTAGCCTTCTTTGGAGTACTTGGCTGGGCCGGATAGACTCCAACTCATGGCGTTGCAGATGATGGCTCGGAGTCGGGGTAGGCTTCCTGCTTGGATTTCGGAGAGGAGAGCATCGCTGAATTTGTGGACGTTGGCTAGTGATGAGAGATCGAGTTTGAGGATCGATGCGCTGGCGTGTGGGTGGTGTGCGAGTAGGCGGCGGAGTTCTGTGGTGTTGATATCTTGAGGCGAATCGTCGCGGACGGTTAGAAGTAGGGTGAATGAGGGATAGGCTTCTAGAAGGTATTTGACTGCTGGGAGAGCTAGAGAGCCGTTTGAGCCTGTGATAAGGATGCTACCTGCCATTATGATACTTGGGTTGGGGAAGAAATTTTGGAGAATGGGAAATGGGGATAGGTGGAGTCAATGTCGGAAGTTCATGTCTTCATTACTTAGGTACTGCTTATTTATAGCTGTGGTAACGCCGCAATGACCGAGTGTTGCATTTACGCCCCGTTGTACATGGGCTTGTTCGTAGCTTCACCGGAGCTGATTTAAGCCAGCCATGCTCGAAAACAACAACCACTAAGTGGAATTTTCAGCGTGTTTGCGTGACATCCTGACGATACAAGCTGCGCAACAGGGCTATCGACTAGCGGAGTGTAGGCAGGTATTACGGAAAGTCTGGGGACTCTGTGAGAGCAGCAAGACAGGAAGGTGCAGCCATGCGCGCGCTTCAATGTTGGCCCTCACCGCTAACAGTCAGCATTCTCAACAACCGAAACACAACCACCGCGCCCATTCGTCGCATGCATGTCCAGACCAAAGTCTAACGCGTTTCTGACCATCTGCTTCGGAGTTTTTTTAGGTACGCGCTACAAAACGCCGCAGCTCGACGCTCCACTCAGCCATGTCTCACAGGTAGACTACCCTAGCGTGTCATCTACTAGGTAAGAGAAGACGGACGATACTCCATATGGCGGTAGGCTGTGTACATCAGAAATGAAAGCAGCTGGAGATATATGCAACCGATCTCTCTCATTGAGAACAAACTGGCTGCTCGTAATCATTCCTACACCTCATATCCGCAAGCCCGAGATTTGCTCAGACTAGCTCACAGTAATCGTACTGCTGCCACTAGGCAACAGCGTGCCGTTGGAGAATCCCTCAGTACAAAGAACCATATAATCATGCCAACCAAGCCTCATGCCCGCCTTGGCCCACGCATCAAAGTGCTTCTGCGTCGTAATCGTTCCACCAACCCGCTTCTCAGTGCGCACCGACCAGTACTGCGTAAAGGTCCTGGTACCCTCAATCGACGGCTTGTTGACGCGCTGGCTGGTGAAGAGCTCGTAGGTGCCTTCTTCAAAGGTGAAGCTTCCTTTGGGCGTCCAGGGTTCGCCGGGGGCGATGATGTCCCAGGATTCGATGACGTAGTATTCGATGAGTGGGTTGCGCGTCCAGCCGTACAGGGCAAGATAGCCGGGGCCTTTGGCCTCGTAGGTGCCCGAGTACCGCACAGTTCTGTTCGTTTCCGCATCAGCAACAGATCATTACAGTCGGAGTTGCCCGTCCTACCTCGAACCTCCGGGCTTGAAGCCTGTGCCAGCGACGAAACCTCCGCCGGGCCGGCCGTTCCAGTTGCATGTATATTTTCCACCACCTTGCTGATTGCAGCGGAAAGAACCGCCACCTTCGGACCAGAAGGTGTAGTAGCCGCCTTGACGGGCTTCAAGATTCTTGCCTACTGTCTCATGGTTAATGAGCGAAGTGATGCCACTGGGGGCGGTAAGAACGCTTGGCACGGCTGCCAGCACAGCGGCCGCGATGACGGTAAAGGAGACCATGGCGAAGATTTTGGTGCAGTTTAGGTCGAGTTGATTGTTCCCAACGTGGACTATGTCTTATATGTGATGCGTGGTGATTATACCGGGAGATGGGAAACATGGTAATCATCCACGGAAACGCGGAACTTGCACATGCGCGTGATCACGTCTTCTCTTTCATGATTAGCCATGGAATCTCTTGTGGGGAGATTCATTGTGGGGAGTTATTGATGGACGCCGGTCGATGTTGCCAAGGCAGCCTTCAACACCAGACAAGCGCTGCAGCCAAGTCTGGGGAACCTCATCTTTAATATGCTTGATGCTACCTGCCAAGCATCTCTACTACCGAGCACGCATATACGGATATGTATAGGCATGGTACGATTGGTCTTGTGCGCTATTTGCCGGCGGCACTTGGTTGTGGCCGGGCTGGTTGACAGCCATATTAATGAGTATTAACCACCAATCATGCGATGAGGAGGCAGGTTTCGAGGTGGCTGCGGATAGAATAGTCATTATAATCTACGCGAGGAGGATGTGGGGTATGGAACGGACGGATGACGGTTAGTCGCCGCCCCATGGCGTTTTGACATAGCTTGTCGTGAAGGCCAGGTCACGTGAAGCACACAGGTCTACTGCGCGATTGCACGGTTTTACGATTGCGCAGTTGCTTGAGTAGCGCGGGGGGTTAATTGCTGTTTATAACATTACTTTCTTCGTTCAGTGTCTTCTAGAAATGTCAAATTGTGACTGGCGTAATGCGTACCTAGGTGGGTTTCGCTGCGCAGTTCACACACAAGTCTGAGCAGGTGTGTTGGTGGCGCCGTTATGCCGGTGACGCAGGTGACTTAATGACAACAACCGGTCGTGGTGGTGTGGAGCTCCGCATATAAAGCTATTAGAAGGAAGTTGGTTCCGTGACGCGCTGCATATAAGCGTATGCGCATTCCGTATGGTAGCCTTCACCGGCGTATCTCAGAGGATGACTGACTACCGTGTCTGGTCCTGCTTGGTGACCGAATCGGCTCTCCTCGGTCTCGACTGTCGTAACTAGTGCTTCTGCTCCTGCTTCTGCTCCTGCTCCTGCTCCTACTATCGTAACTCGTACTCGCATAACTTGGCGCACTTCCGTCACTCCTCTGGTCCATATGTTCATCCAGCTCATCTACCTCACCCTCCAGCGGGCTCTCCCTCGGATCCAACATGTCGAGGTCCTCCAGATTCGCCCTCGACGGCAGCTTCCACAGACTGGTCCCGCATATGCGGTCTTTTGTGAGGAGGTCGTCGATGAATTGGTCGACGTGGGTGAGGGTGAAGGCATCCTTGAGGCGTCGCTTGATCTTGCGGTAGTCGGTGAGGAGGGGCTCGAGTGTCTTGTAGATGTCAACGGGCTCCCACGCGAGGCGGATGTAGAAGGCGGCGAGGCAGCGTAGGTACTTGAAGTTGCCGAGCTTGCCTGCCGCGTTAAGGTCTTGTTCCTTGCTGGCGTCGGCTTCTTCGGCTTCGTCGTCGTCTTCCCGGAAGTTGAGGTATTCAAGTATAATCTCCCTGTCCGGCACGAGCTGTAGCATCTTGAAGGCCAGACACAGAAAGGGCGTCGGCTTGCCGGTGATGCCGGTGGTGCCACCGAGAAACTTGAGGTCGGCCGCGCGATCGCACAGTGTCGCTGCATTCAGACCGAAGCACTGCTCCTTCCAGTAGTACGAGTCGGTGATGCGCTCACGCACGCCTTTTTCGAAGAGGAGCGCAGGGTTCTGGTTGCGCACGAGGGGGCCCCGATATCCCCTGTCATCTAGCATCGCGCCCGCGTCGGCGCGGTCAAACTGCGGTTTCGCCATGGGGGACGGACGTGCTGTTTTCCGGTTCGTGTTGAGGGCGTGTGGTAGTGGAGTGGAGCGGGCGTAGTAAGCATCGGTGAGGCTGGTGAGACTGGTGATGGCACTTTTCAGCTATCGATTGTTGCCCGTCGCAACGGCAGGCCGGTCGGCCCACACGTCACGTCACACTGCACATGCACAGCATACGCATCCAGCACGAGCTATTCTCCACATGTTCAACTACAACATTTGATAATTTGATACCCCTTGCCTCGCAGTGTTTGTTTGTAGCCATGGGCCGGTTGCTGCTCACCTCCAGTCAGGTCTCTGTTATCCTCTCTGCCGCTATTGGTACGACCACTCTCGCCCTCAGCCTTCTCTCACTAAAACCGCGTAGTTTTCCTCTTCACCCTTGCGCTTTTTCTTTCCGGCTATGTACTACAACAACGTTACGTCCACAGTCTACAGGCCGCCATAAAGCCGCGATTGCCCAAGCCACTCCCTCCGCCCAAAGTAATAGCACCACCGACACTGGACGCGAAATGGGCGCGACCCGTGGGCAGCCGGCCCGAGGTGGACGAGACGTATGCGCAATACATTGCTGGCCAGACAATGGACTGGAGTAGGCTGGGCTATGTGCAGGTGGTGCGCGAGCAAGTGGAACTCTGCAGCGCCGTCATGCTGCTGTCGGACCTGCACAGGATGAAGAGCCCCGCAAAGAGGCTGTTGATGTTTCCCAAGTTATGGCTAGCGACTGCAGACGACGACCAATACGGGCCGGAGATGTCGACCACACGGCGACTGCTAAGGACGGCGGCGCGGCGATATGGCGTGACGCTGACACCCATGGAGCCGATAGTGAAGGGTGCAGATGGTGAGTGTGTAGTCGAGGAAGGCGCGCGGGGTCCGTGACTAACACAGACAGACACTTTGCCGTCGTCGTACTCCCTCGCGACGCTATACTCGCTGGTCGACTACGAGCGCATACTCTACCTCCAGGGGCCGGGCGTGCTACTCGATGCATCCGCGCTGGACTCGCTGCTCGCCTTCTCCAAGTCGGAGCCCATGGCCGCATACCCAGCAACACCCGAGCGGACGGACATGTCGACGTCGCTGCTCATGGTACACCCGTCGCAACAAAGCTACCACCAGCTGAGGACGTTGCGCGAATCCACGCCGACGTCGGACCTGAACATGTTCCGGAAGACCTTCACCGTCCCAGACTCGCTCATCTCCGAGTGGTCGCTGTCCATGGGCAACGTCGTGTACGAGTCGCAGCGTCTCCGCGACGAGAATGACAACTTCAACGCGACCGCCTTTGAGCAGGCGACCACCTTTGTGAGGCTGTCGGATCCTGAGCTACCCGGGCCTGAGTACGATGTGCCCTACTCTGTTAAAGTCGAAATACGGCCCCAGAATGAGCAGGCACAGGAGGCGTGGAGCAAGTTGTATGAGAGATTTCGACAACGGCGCATGGAGGTATGTGGGCTGGACCTGGAGACGTATAAGCCGCTTATGATGGCTGGGCAATTTTGAGATGCAGATGATGTTTTTTTTTATCGACGCAGGGCGGTGTTGTACCTTTGTATGATAGACAATGACTTGATTGGGCCGCATGGCGACGAGTTGAAGTTGATACAAGGGATTGCAGGTCGAGACCAGTCTACGCGTATAGGCAGGCTGGCTATATGGTTCGCTAGACGCCATGACGCAACCAGCCATGTTTCCCACACGGGGGCCTACGACGGTCAAGGAGCGTTTGGAGCGGAACTGGGGCACTGGGGGTTGTGTGTTTGAAGAGTAAATCAAGCTGTGAAACACGTGGTGAAAGAGCCATTGAGCTCCCACACACATACGCGCACATGGCAAACATTGCAGCGGCCACCGAGACACGGCTCTTTGACGCTGCCTGGTGTGGTAGCTTCAATGTTGTTCAACGTTCCATGCCCCCGCGAGCGAGCCGCATGCACGCTATCCGACAACGTTACCACCTCAACCTCCCCTCACTAGCAGCCCACAGCTAGCAGCCCACAGCTAGCAGCCCGTAGCCCACAGCTTGCCTGCACCCACGCCGCAAACACCGACCTCTATCCCTACCTACCTGCCATTGAGTCGTATGCCCGCCGCGCATTCACACGGCCAGTAAGCGCATCTGCATCCATCGATTGGACGTCGCCCACAGCACCCACTCCACCCCGCGCATTCTTGATCGCCATCGCCCAGGACCGCCAGGGCAGGCCCGCCGCATTCCTCGATCCGCCGCTCCTATGCCTACCCTGGGCTTCCTCAAGAAGAAGCGGACCAAGGACTCGAACGGCTCCAAGGACCTCGATTCGCCCACCTCGCCCGTCAAAGACACGGCCTCGCCCACCACGCCGACGACATCGCGCAAGTCGGGCTCCTTCCACCTCCACAAGACCAAGACCAACGAGTCGACGACCAACACGGCCGCGCCCGGGCCGGGCCCATCCCACAGGCCCGCCGACTCAATGAACCCCGCCTATGCCCAAGCCCAGCAGCATCCCCAGCAGCATCCGCCGCCGCCGTCGCACAATGTGCCCAGCATACAGAACCTGATACACGCCAGCAACACGCCCAACGCGCCCAGCGCGCACCACCCGCCGTCGCCACCTAAGAATGGCGCCGTCCAGTTCCAGACACAGCCCCTCAACCAGTCGCGCGTCACCAAGGGCAAGTACTCCCTGACCGACTTCACCATGCAGCGCACCCTCGGCACCGGCAGCTTCGGGCGCGTCCATCTCGTCCAGTCCAAGCACAACCAGCGCTTCTACGCCGTCAAGGTGCTGAAGAAGGCCCAGGTGGTCAAGATGAAGCAGGTCGAGCACACCAACGACGAGCGGCGCATGCTGCAGCAGGTCAAGCACCCCTTCCTCATCACCCTGTGGGGCACCTTCCAGGACTCCAAGAACCTGTACATGGTCATGGACTTTGTCGAGGGCGGCGAGCTGTTTAGCCTGCTGCGCAAGTCGCAGCGCTTCCCCAATCCCGTCGCCAAGTTCTACGCCGCCGAAGTTACGCTCGCGCTCGACTACCTGCACTCGCACAACATCATCTACCGCGACCTGAAGCCCGAGAACCTGCTGCTGGACCGCCACGGCCATCTCAAAATCACCGACTTTGGCTTCGCAAAAGAAGTGCCGGACATTACGTGGACGCTGTGCGGCACGCCCGACTACCTAGCGCCCGAGGTGGTGGCGTCAAAGGGCTACAACAAGTCGGTAGACTGGTGAGTCGCCCGCATGCTGTCCTCGTCGTCCCGGCCCGTAGACTAACAGCGCAGGTGGTCGCTTGGCATCCTCATCTTCGAAATGCTGTGCGGTTTTACCCCCTTCTGGGACGGCGGCTCGCCTATGAAGATCTACGAAAACATCCTCAAGTCGCGCGTCAAATACCCGCCATACATCCACCCCGACGCCCACGATCTCCTGCAGAAGCTCATCACCCCCGACCTCACCAAGCGACTCGGCAACCTGCATGGCGGCAGCAAGGACGTTATGAACCATCCCTGGTTCGCCGAGGTGACATGGGACCGACTGCAAAAGAAGGACATCGACGCACCATACGTGCCGCCTGTCCGGGCTGGTGTTGGCGACGCTAGCCAGTTCGATAAGTATCCGGAAGAGACGGAAGCGTACGGTCAGGCGGGGGATGACCCGTGCGTGCAGAGTCCTCCTTACACTGTAGAGCATATTCTGACGTGTCCGAACAGTCACGGGCATCTGTTTCCCGATTTCTAGACACGCTCTTCTCTAACGAGGCTGTCCTATCTCCTTCGATATGCCTCTCCTTTCAGAAGAAACCTCGGCGCGGCATCCCGGTCCACGTACCGTTGTTAGTCGGCGACCATTTATACCTACATCTCTCCTTTGACTCTCAGGTCTTGTGATTCACGCACCCACGCAACAATGACGCTGCGGTTCTGCGCTCCTGTACTTCTCCTCGACTTCAACACTATTATTACTTCCGCTGGTCCTTGACTTGTTGTTTGGATAAGGCTGGCGTTGTGTGGGTGACCGATGGCACCCCGCAACCGCGTGCATGGCCAAGTGCCGTCCCTGTTGAAGATACTGTTAGGCTGTTGATTTCGACTGGGGCTTGGAAATCGGCCCCATGTCGCAGGCCATGTTTGCGTTCTTTGCCGTGTATTGGAAATACAAAGGTGACGAACAATGGAGAAAAACGACTTGGACAACACAAATATTGATAGTAGTTACCCGTTTCCTGAACCGAGGTGCTGTTTTATTATTACTGTCTGGAGAAGAGATATGTGTATGGGCCTGACTAGGTGGGGTGGGGTGGGGACGGTGTAAATTTAGAGCTTGACACGTGCTTCGTATTGCGGGGCGAACTCTGCTGCGGGGCGAGCTACCCACTGCCGCGTTCGCACTAGCTTGATGAGTCGGAGATGTTGGTTTTCACCTCGCTCCTCTCCTCGTTCATCAACAGACTTTTTTCGGCTTCGAGTCTTTTGTGCTGCAGCACGTGTAGCTCCACCTGGCAACTGTGTCTATACAAAATAAGCATATCTATATCTACTATCTGCGAGAAAGAGATAAGTAAAGTTGAGCGCGCTGCGCACAAGGCCGCGTCACTCTTGTTATGGGAACTGTGAAATAACCTATTTGTATGTGTAGTCGGAATTGGGAGGGGGGGAATGGTATGGTGTTTTCTCGCCCCTAGGTGGGTGAGGTACTGGTTTACCGTCGTACGGTATACTGCACACTTGATTAGGGATTTGGGGATTGGGTTGGATTTTATGGGGGAGTGGGGAGCTTGTTATGGTGAGGTTGTTGATGTGGATTTATGTGGGGTTGAAGACCTTTTGGTGGGAGGGGCGGAGATGCGACTTCACGAGTGTTTACTTGGTGCATAAAGGACTTGTGGGGAGGAAACGTGGATGGGGTTGTTTGCGCTATGGGAGGATTTTGTGGGCTTGCGTGTGTGGGTTGTAGATGGGGATGTAGAGTGCGAGTGTGAGTTCAACGCACAGATTTAGGTAAGGACCTAATTAGAATTTAGGTACCTACATGCTAAACATGAACGGTGTATATTTTCAATCCACAAACTGTGCGCAGATCGTAAACTATATAGCAAGTGAATTTTTCTTCGTTGTAGTTTACGCAAAAAAAGGTCTAGATAATGACATCATACACACGCCAAGACATAACCTAGCAAGAGGAGGAGCGGGATTTCCAAGAAGCTTGGAGGAGGATATAGCGCAACGACAATAACAACTCCACCACGACATATCCGTTTCGAAGCTTTGAAGGACAAGGTTGGATTTTACGACAAGTTGCTGGACTGGGACGAACTCTGTACGCTACTACCTACTGGTCCCTATCTACCGTGTAACAATGCATAGGTTCACTCATGTGTGATCAAGTGCAATGGCAGCTAGACAACGATTTCGTATTCATAGGACATCGGTACGGTAGTTGTTTTCTGGTGCCCGTACCTACCGTCAAGGCGACTGATCAGTATTCACGCACGCTACTTTTTCTTATACCCGCTCGATGAAGTGTACATTGCGCGTACGCAATGAAACAGTCAATATCTAGTCGCATATGCTCGGCGCAACCGCTTGCTTTAGCATACTGAGTATCTTATATCTTACTCGGCAGGACCTACACGGTAACAACGATACGATAGCGGACGCGGATCGCCATAACCACCTACTTCATCTCAGTCATTGCGTGTTTCGTACTCTCCTTCATGCAAGTCAATAACTTCCTTACCTTTCCGGCTGAAAAAAGATTCTCAGAAAAATGGACTCGTGGCAGCCATCACATCTTCGTTGAACACAGCGAGCGCGTTCGCAACTTGACCGGACGGTTCGATTACCTTGGTATCGTGCTCCCTCTGTGGGCCACGACGGTTTCCAACGGTCATTTTGGCTTTCGTTGTGAAACCAAACTGCAAAACCTTTATCTTGTTTTCGCTACAGTTATTGGACTTGCGTGTGCGGTTGTCACGCTGCATACGGCGTTCTCGGGCCCTGCTAGGCGCGGTTTGAGGACGGGCATGTATCTCCTCCTTCAGACATGTATCTCCTCCTTGGGCTATCCTCCTTCTTACCTATTGCACATGGAGTGTTAATTCACGGCCTCGCAGAAGAGGATCGTGGGATGAGTATAATGTATTATGTTGGGCTGGGGCTGTGTCCTGCTACGGGGGCCATGTTGTATGCTGTACGGGTGCCAGAAGGATGGTATGCGTGACGGTTCGATATTGTGGGGTCGAGTCATCAACTCATGCACGTGCTAGTCGTGTACAGCGCGTGTGCTATGGCATTGGCCTTCTGAAGGCGAACGAGTACTGGCGGGGGCAAGCTGTGCTCTGTTACAATGAGGTGTTGGAGTAAGTCACTCATCTCTTCGATGGTGGATCACTCACTGGGGGAGCAGCCGGAGAAACAAAGCGCTGATCAGTCTCCGTTGCTCGTAAAGTCCGACGGGGTGGTGGGGGCGACTTACTGTCGCAAGAGACAGCAACATCTCCGAAGTCGAAACGAAACGACTTTGGCTGAGTCCACTGTTGTGGAGACAACCCACCAGTGCAGTACGCTTTTCTCTAGACACGGAGATAGTTCACTTCCATGCCATAACTCGAGCGTCTGGTCCTTTCTCCGGCCCGCCGTCTCCGATATCGCGGCAGCAGCAAGCTCGATTCACATGTCAGAAGCGACGTCGCCTAGAAGCCACCAAGATGTCGCAGTAGCGAAAAGAAAAAGCAGTGCAACCCTATGCGAGCGGAGACCAAGACTCGAAAGCCTTAGCGGAATAGCAGTCTGACAGAAACGCCATCAGGTTTACTCCAGAGTGCGACGAAGACGGTGTATGTATTCAAACTTTCCATGTTCCTTTCGTCGAACCTCTGGAGTAGGTACGTACGTGCACTCGGTGGAACCGGGGCCGACCTACGGCCATGCGAGATAAGGGCACTCCCGTCCATTGACGGACACTATGGAAATGCGACGTCAACAATATTCTTAATGGTTAGGAAAAGGTCGTGCAAAGGCTCGATAGCATACGCATATCCACTAACCCGTGGCAAACACCTCGACATCGCAGCTGGAGCCTTCGCACTACACAGGCCTAGCGTATCTCCCTGAGGCCACTAGGACACAAAAGCAAAGCTGTTTTGGAAACGCGTTCGCGGGCCGGGATTCGCAAACACTATTGTGCTTTCTTATATGGTACTTGCAACACCATCAGTTCCAGTCGACGACGCCACACGTTTGGCAGTGTCTGGAGTAGCTAGGGACAGGAACTCGAGGCTGAAAGAATTGAGAGACACAGGCATTCTGTCAAAAGCAGACCGCGGAAAAGCAGCACTTTCATATTATCTCGACATGTCCTGATAAGCATCCTTGTTGGGGTTGACTACAGTGGGCCTAGTCCCTCGCCTGTTGCCGCCAAGAGATAAGGGGACGCCATTGCCGTTCCCCCACCATCCCGCGTCAATGTCTCACGACGCCTCGCCTCTCCATATTCAACTTCTTTCACACCACGTTGGCCACTCGAACTTGCGCTACCATTTGCTACGGAAGCATGTGGAGCCTGAGATTGACGCCTCGGTGTAGATCGGAGATGGCTCACACTTGCGGTCCGTAGAGCCCTTTCTCCGCCAGCCTGGCACTCCATGTCCTGGACGCTCAACGCAGATAACGACGCGCCAATATTACTGCATCTAGGTACGGAGAAGTCAGATCTCCCTTGGCCTGGGGATCAAGTTGCGCCACGAGCATAGCCGTGCGTCGCTCTGCTTCACCGCGGAAGTATCGTTTGTAGCTTTGTTTGAGGCAATCTATATAACAATAGCGCTCTGGTTACAGACTCATCTTCAGCAAGCAACCACTTCCCTCATCGCCTGCACTCTACAGGACACCCCTGTTGCCCCGCACCAAGCCTTCCAGCACTGTAACAGCACCCAGCATCTTCATCATGCCTTTCACATTCGACAAGCTCTGGTCGGCGCCAGAGGTCAACCCCTACAACAAAAAGGCTCGGTCCATCCCTGTCTTCAACCCCGTTGACAAGTATGGACGGGTCTTCTTCTTCTCGTGGATGGGTTTTTTCATCGCCTTTTGGTCCTGGTAAGTGGGATCCACCACAAATCGTTCCTCCCACAATAAGCTTACAGTGCTCAGGTACGCGTTTCCGCCTCTGGTATGGCTATACGCATTCTCACCCGCTATACACAAAAACCGTGACTAATACCCATATAGCTAGGCAAGAGTATCAAGGCGGATTTGAACCTTTCCCAGAATGAGATCGCCAACTCCAACATCATTGCCCTCACTGCGACGCTACTGGTTCGCTGCATCGCCGGACCCATGTGCGACCACTTCGGCCCTCGCATTACTTTCGCCGCATTACTGTTCGCGGGCGCCATTCCGACTGCCCTCGCTGGTACCGCGACCAGTGTCACTGGCTTGTACTTCATTCGCTTCTTCGTCGGCATCCTCGGCGGTACCTTTGTGCCTTGCCAAGTCTGGTCAACGGGTTTCTTCGACCGCAATGTTGTCGGAACCGCTAATGCCTTGGTCGGCGGCTGGGGTAATGCTGGTGGTGGCATCACATAGTAAGCTTGACGCCACCTTGCTTGCGATAACGCCTACTCACTGTTCGTCAGCTTCGTCATGCCCGCCATATACGATTCGTTGAAGTCCAACCAGGATCTCTCTTCCCACGTCGCATGGAGGGTCTCCTTCATCGTCCCCTTCATTCTGATCACAGCCTGTGCTCTCGGTCTGCTCCTCCTGTCTGAGGACACTCCCACCGGTAAATGGTCGGAGCGCGGCGTCACCGTCGTTTCCAGCCAGCAAGCCCACGCGTCGGTCGTGCCCACCACCGGAGCCCTAGATGATAAGCCAGTAACCACTGGATCCTTCTCTTCGAGCGATGAGAAGAAGCACGACAGGTCGGCCCCGGATGTCGAGTCGGCCCATGGCGATGTACAAATCTTGGACGAGGTCCAGCACGAAGTTATCGTCAAGCCAACCTTCAAGGAGGGTCTCAAAGTCTTGTGCTCGCTGCAAACCATTATGCTTTGCGCAGGATATTTCTGCTCCTTTGGTGGTGAGCTCGCCATCAACTCGATACTCGGTGCATACTACCTCAAAAACTTCCCCACTCTCGGCCAGACGGGATCCGGTCGATGGGCTGCCATGTTTGGTCTTCTCAACGTTGTTACGCGGCCCCTTGGTGGCTTCATTGCCGACGTCATCTACAAGCAGACTGGCCACAGTCTATGGGCCAAGAAATTCTGGATTCACGCCTGCGGTGTTGTAACGGGTGTGCTGCTCATCGTCATCGGCAAGCTTGACCCCAACAACCTCGGTGAGATGATTGGTCTTATCGCCGTCATGGCCATTTTCCTCGAAGCTGGTAACGGTGCCAACTTTGCCCTAGTACCCCATGTCCATCCCCATGCCAACGGTAAGCTCGCCAATACCTTATCATTTAAGACCAAATGCTAATCAAACGCTAAAGGTATCCTCTCTGGCATCGTCGGTGCGACGGGCAACTTTGGTGGTATTATCTTCGGTATTATTTTCCGCTACCACAAAACCAACTACGCTCAGGTGTTTTGGATCAGTGGAATAATCATGATTGCTATGAACTTGGCTTTTGTTTGGGTTAGGCCTATTCCCAAGGGCCAGATTGGTGGTCGCTAGGGTGGGACCGACTTTTCGGTTCTAGTTTCTTTGTCTGGTTTGGTTTGATGTTTTCTTTTTTTATTATTTGAACCGTAGCAATGGCGCGATGAATTAGATACCTTTGTCGCGTTTTTTCAATGAATTCGTGGCCTTTTGAGGAACGATAAAGCCTGTTATCCTTTGATACTGTTTAGGTCCTAATAGCTAAGATTGCTGTAAACCCACAAATGCTAGGTATGTTCACCCCGTCCATCGCAGCTAGCATTCGGAATGGACGGAGGCGGATGTAGAATTGGTGATGGATACTTACGTAGGTACCTAGGGCATCGTGGCGCAGCAAATCATCCGGGCAGGTGCAAAACTCACCATGCGTTAAGCCTAATGTAGTCTAGTCTATGTTTTGCACTTTCCATCCCGTCAGCTTAGGCCCCTGCTTACTCTTGCACACCGCATCGTCCATGCCTCTTGCGGAGCTACTGCGCATCCTGAAGTCGCATGGTGACTCCTTCATCCTGCAGAGCCCGTGTTGATTCGTTTTGCACCATCTCGACAGCCGGCCGCTTAAAGATAGCGTGTGTGCACACCGGCCTTCAGTGTAGTTTGCGCCAAAATCTACCTCCCACTTGAGAATTGCATCGGAACATTGCGATAAGGCTGCAAGATGACGAAAGACTGGGATTCGGTTCAGGAAGAGATCAAGCAGCTTTCTTTCTCCCAAAAGAAGCCTCTCGGAGAAGTCAAGGAGTTAATGGAGCGCAAATACAAATTCAGGGCTTCGTAAGTAGTAGCAGGAGAGCTATTCTATTCTTCAAGGGGCTGAGTTTGAGACCAGTACGCGGGCGTATCGCATGAAGTTGAAAGAATGGGGTCTTATGAGGCATAAACCTCGAAGAACCACTGAGGATCGTAGCGACGACGCACGAGAAACGAGCGAATGCAGTGCTGGAGGGAATAACTTGCATGGCAGCAACCCTAGTACAACAGCTGAGCCCATGTCTGTCGAGTCGACATCCGGAGAACATTGCACAGAGACGGACCGATGGCAGGTCCTTGCCGATTCGTCCACTCTAATTGCCGGCGAGAGCATCGCAGAGCCGACCTTCATGGGGCTGTTAAGTCAGTCACAAGAGTCACGACCCCCTACATATCAGTAATCAGAACGCCAAGCTGACTGAGAGCATAGTCTTCAACCAACCTTCGATCCTTGGCCTCAAGGTGTGACTAGAGTGTCCGAAATCGTATTAGACATGCTCGGGGCCATCTTAGACAACCAGGTGTCGGAACTCGAACAGCTCGTTCTGCAAAACACCGACCATATCAATGATCCCATCGGCATGCCGTTTGACACACCTAACAGTCGCTTCTTTGACCACCCGGTCATGAGACAAATCGTCATTTTGCAACATCCTGACCAGACCCTATTTGATATCGCGTGCGGTATGCCGTGTGGCCCAGTCATCTGGGTCTTACTAGCCTATGGTGCAAAAGGCTCGAAGCATCCGCATGGTACCGACTTGGCTTTGCACAATGCAGTTAAGAACGGAAGAGCGTACACGGTGCAAGCACTGGTCCAACCGGGCCGTTCTGATGTGAATGGACTTCCTGGTTCGACCTGGAAACCTCTTTTCCAGGCTGTTTTCTGGAATGTCCCCGAAGTTGTTCGCATCCTCCTAAGTCGGGGTGCAAAGATTGACGACTGTTGCCCCTCCCCTTATAATACGGACACACACACTGCGCTACAACTGTGTCTCGAGCACCGAGAGAATGTCTATGAGGACACCTCGGCTCGAGAGCGATGTAATCAGATCTTGGAGATGCTGCTTAGTGCAGGATCGGATGTTCATGTCAAGCTTACAGAACCCATGGTACAGTCCACCTTCGATATGTTCATTAAGCCGTGGCAAACCCGTCCACATTGGTCTCTTGAGCTTTCATCGATAGAGCTCGATTGCTTACGGTTGTTCATGAGCAAACAAGCCAGTCTCCAGGCGTCATTCCAAGGCTCCCCTTGTGGCTCTGCGCAGAGCAAGACCTTCATGCATCAGGCTCTCTGGCATTCGACGCCGGCTGTCGCACGATTTCTCGTTGATAACTTTGTTTCGAGTTCGACCAATGATGGCTTGACTATGTTGCACGAAATCATCGGTTCGTGCCCTGGTGCGAAACGACATCCCGCCGACACGCTTCGCGACATAGACGTACTCCTCGAGAAAGGCGTGGACCCAAATGGCCTCGAAAATGATGGCATAAGTCCACTGCGAAAGTGCATCGAACAATGCCCTGCCGTAGATCTCGTGGCCCGATTGCAAATGATCCTGCATGGCGGCGCCGACCCGGAGCCAGAAGACTCCTGCGGTGTCCAACCATACCTCATTGCAGCACGAACTTTTGAAGAGCCTCTTCTTTCCGAAGTCATGTCAGCGCTCGTCGCCAAAATAAAAGGCCGATATGTTCGGCAAGTTGATGGCGTCACGCACGCCTGGGCTGCAGGTCATTTTCCGATATCCGAAACGCAGACATATGAGCAGGTAGTGGCATGCACACAAAAGACGGGCGACTTTCAAGTTAATATGCGGAACATGATGCCCGATGATGTACAAAGTGTCTTCGCACGAGCATACTTCTCTGTGGCTAGCAAGAACTTCCTCGATATGATGACGAGGGTGGCAAGAACCAAGATGTTGGAAACAAAAGAGAAGGATGAAATCATATGGATCGTCTCCATGCGCGAAGGTGTAGATCTGCCACAATACGAATTCAACCAAAGGCTCGTCATCGCGCTCCTGGACCCACAACCGATACCAAACATGATGCTCGAGCCAAGAACAGATGCTGTGACAACGAGCACAACAACCTCCAACGCCAAATCTGGTACCGCGTCTTCGCCCGCCTCAAGTGCTACGCTTACCGTTGGTATGACGCCCCCTGCTGCGCCGCCTCCAACCCACGCTCCCTTCCAATTCAACTCAAACCCCACAACCACCACTTCACCAGTACCATCCCAATCCCCGCAAGGCTTCGATGACTTCTTCGTTGCATCTACAACCCAAATTCGCTGGCTAGATCCTTGCGCCAAGCCCAAACACGACGATGCAAAGAAAGCTTTAGCAGCTGTTCTGATGTACAAGTGTGGTGCTTGCGGTGACGAGAAATTGTTGACGAAGAAGGAGCTGGAGAGACATGAGATAGAACATGATCATACTGGAGATTGCGATATCGAGGGCTGTTTGAGACGTTTCTGTGTGGCACGGAGAAATCGGAAGAGCGTCGGGTGCCAGGATCATCTTTTCCTGGGTGGGATGTGAAAGGAAGTGAATTTCTGAGTGCAATTGTTGTGACATAGGTGTGTCGATCCAGTCAAATTTTGTTGCGGAGCAAAAGGTCAACCTTTTGCTCCCTTGAATAGAAGCTATCTTAACCGTCACAAATTTTGAGTAAGAGACTTGCCATTTGTTGGCGTGTTGCTACCTGGCTCGGGCATAGAAAGCAAGTTGACTCAAATCACCAAGATTTAGTCAATATGGCATACCCAGACTGGACATTAAACAAGAGTGACCAGGCACGTGTCAGGTAATCGATGGATGGACCTACAAGCGCCGTATCCTTGGTTTGGATTAGTGGACGACGGGTTGGGTGGGCCATCAGATAAAATTTGCGCATCGGCTTAATGTCGGATCTGACAAGAGGTGGGGCCTCCACCAATCGCACATCGCGACACGGTTCTGTCAGTGACCACAATGTAGAACAGTGGATCACTTCAGAAGCCGGTAGGTGCAATATCCGCAGATTCCCGATGTCGGCATAGCCGCTGTGTGGTCCCGCTGCTGCCCGCAATAAGAAGGGGGCGTCCTCCTACGTACCTCTAATCTTATCAGATCATCCCCATCTCCGCCTTGCCGTTCATCCTCCATAGAACGCCTCCCTATAAAATCGAATCCAAAAATGAGGCTCCAAGGTGTGATCGACACATTGGGCAACCTTCGGTTATCAAACCCTCACCGCGTCCTTGTCGTCGGCTGCGCATACGGTGGCATCTCTGCTGTCGTCAATCTGCTCGACTATTCACGCGGGCAAGCACGACAAAGCGTATACCCAGGTCCCGATTTCAAGGGTGCTCAATGCAGGAGAGGGGTGGAAATCACCGTTATCGACGAGCGCGATGGTTATTGTGCGTCAAGCCATTTTCCTTTTACCAACTGCGGCCCCACATTGTTCACGCCTTGTTGTACTGACCACAACATAGTCCATGCGGTTGGCGCTCCCCTCGCGCACGTCACGCCCAAATATACAAACCATATGTGGAAGAGATATAGTCATCTGAACGAGTTGAAGCATCCGAATCTGCACTTCAAGCATGGAAGCGTGAAGAAGATCGACCCTGAAGTCAAGGTCGCCGAATGGTGCGATCGGAATGGCAATACGCACCAACAAGCCTACGACTACCTCGTCATGGCCACGGGACTGAAGCGACATTGGCCTGCAGTGCCCAGGTCCGGAAGTTTTGAAGAGTACCAAAGAGACGGGGAGGCCTTCATCAAGAAAATCACTGGCAATGATCCTTCCAAGTATGACGGACGGAGAGTAGTAGTCATTGGTGCCGGTGCGGTTGGGGTTGAGTTTGCAGCCGAGATCAAGAGCTACTACCCTCAAATCGACGTCACACTCGTGCACTCACGGAGCGAAGTCCTCTCCTCGGAGCCGCTCCCCGCCGACGTGAAAGAGCGGGCTAAGCTGCTCCTCGAGGAAGAAGGCGTTGACCTCGTTCTCGGCAGCCGAGCCTCCATCACTGAACTAGCGAATGGCCAGTTCAGCGTCACACTCGCGAACCGCGAATCGATAACTGCAGACTTTGTCATCGACTCTACAAAGAAAGGTACTCCTACCACCGCCGTCCTGCCTGTCGAGTGCCTAAATGAGGACAAGGAGATCATGGTCCACCAATCCCTCATGTTCAAAGACACCATCGCAAACGCATCCTCGCACTTTGGTGTCGGCGACGTAATTGCCTGGTCAGGCATCAAGCGCGCCGGCAGCGCCATGGTAATGGGCCAAGCCGCTGCACAAAACATCTACTCTGCTATTCTCAACTCGGAACTTCCTGCCGCATCGGACCAGTACGCTACTGCCGAACTTCCGGCCTGGGATCCAGTAATTGGCTTAGCGGTCGGCAAGCAGTGTCTGACGTATGATCCTAAGAATGGCATCAAGTACGGTGTGGAGGTTATGCAAGGCTACTTCGGGGATGATCTGGGGTGGGCGGCCAACTTGAAGTATATGGGGCTGACTGACGTGGTGGAGAGGACGGACAGTCCGATGAAGGAGGTCGAAGCGATGAAGATGGCCGAGGTGGGGATCAAGCCTGTGAGTGCACAGGCATGAGTATTTGTTGTTGGCGGTATTCGCCCCATACGTACGTGAGGAATGTAGAAATCTTCACCAATATCTCACGCATGCCACCTGGCTGCACCATCGTCTTCATTAGTCCCACACCATAACCTCTTCCCTTCATAAATTTCCGTATCAATGGACGTAAGGCAATGCCCCTGCGCATAGATTCCGCAGTGTCGCCGAGAATCCTCCCCATGGGCTTGAACTGAGCGAAATACGATGGCTCCACCTGCAGAAAGGAGTATCGAGACCAAGTAGGACTGAACCTCTGGTTTAAAGTCGGGCATGGGGGTTTGAATACGAGGGAAATACGCTTCGTGGACACCTACCGGTGTGTGTCCTACCTACAGTCTGTACAGTACCCATTGCTCCTTTACCCAACATTACCGTCCCAACAGTATCGGTGCATCGATCGGGCTACCTCTGGCTACTTTGAGCTATCAGCGTTATGATCAGGGCGTTCCTCGCTACGTGTTTGCGGTTAGTGGTCAGGGTTCCAAGTCAACAGATATCACGTTCAGCCCGTCCCACCACTTTGAGTAAGTGCGCCTCCCTCAATGAAGATGGGATTGGACCTTCATTTTAGGTTTTTCCATCGTGAAAGCCTAGCCGAAATACTAGCAAAACAAGGGCGTTGTGTTTCTGCACAGTCATGCTGGTCTCGTGCGGACAAAGGACCTGTTCCGCCGCTACCTACGAGGAAGAGAGTTGGTGAGCGTTATTGTGCGTCGTGTTTGTAGCTGGCTTATAGTGGGATGGAATCGGCGAAGAGACATTTGTATGAGGTTGCTAGTGGTGCTTTTGGGGGGAAGGGATCGGCGTTGGAGGGTGTTTCGGGTGAAGATACGGTATACTAGAGGGAGAGGGAGGGGACCATATGTTTGATAAGAGGATAAATGAGGAGTCGATAAAGAAGCAGGAAACGATCTGGGTGGAGATTGTTGGGCCGTATCATGTATGTAGCGGAATGAAGAGAACATTGGAATGTTTCTAACGTCACACGGAAACGATAGAGTGTACTGTGTAGGTACGAGCGCCTTGCCCTATGGAGCTTACTGTATAGATTTTCTTCTGCCCATAAGAGATGGATACCTAGCGCAAAAGATTTTGTAATGAATCTGACCTTGGAACTGCCGGCAGCTGGGAACAGTCGGGATTGACGATGTAAGCGAGGGATGAGATGAGGGGGATGAGCACTGGGAATAGGACACGCGGCTGCGGCTGAGAATAGTACGCTAAGAGTGGAGCGCGCTAAACCTCATCGGCACCCGTTTTCTGCACGTTGACTGACGTGCATTATGCAGCATGCGAACTCATCGCATCGCATCTTTTCGTGACTATAGATATCTTTCATCCTCTAGCAGACAACGACATCGTCACCACGACACCGTTCAGGATGAGCCCGTAGTCCAAATTCGGCAACATGTTTGCTGCGCCTATGGCGGTTCCATCCCAATCTCCGCACAGCCCGGTGCTCCGGAAAAGGGGCCACAAGAGGCCACAGTGGCTCGTAACGTTACTGCCCCTTAACCGGTCATCGCAGTGTACGCCCTTCTGTCGCCGCGTCATGCTTTTGATTTCAGTCCTTCGAGCGCTTTACTTGATCGCAGGCGACGAAGTGTTCATTGCATTGCGCAGACTGCTTTTCGCAGCCTCAATCGCAGTCTCGACGATAAGAGATGCGCCTGCGCAACTCGCTTGCCACCCACTTTCCCGCGTCTGTCCACACGTTCTAGAAGCAGCGGCTAGCTCATTTCCGCAGAATTTGGATGTGAACGCATGTTCGCATGCTGGCCGATGCTACCGGCCGGGGACGTGTGGTAGCACCAACTAGGCACCCAAATAATCCATCACCCATCATCCCCAGGTCCCCAATAATGTTTGCTACTCTCGTACTCCCATCTTTCTCATCCTGCATGGTCTTCGCGCGCGCCGCTTTTGTGTATTAATAGATTCCGATAATAGTAATTCCTCATTCAGCACTGCACTCTTGAGTATTATCAAGATAACAGCCTCCTCGAGTCACCAAGCCCGGCCAGCATCTCATACACAATGTTTCCCAGTGTAAAGGACCGAGCACGACAACTCTTCGGGGAGAGTGCATTTCCCGCAGACGCACCGCCGCCTCCTCCAGTCGCGACGGGCAGGAGAGGCGCGCCGCCACCGAAGGCACCGGCTGCATCAAAGGCGACTCCAGAACCCAAGACTCCTGTAAAGGCTTCAAGGCCCGAGGCCAAGTCAAAAAAGAATGCGACAAACAAGGTGGAGGATACGCCAAAGGCTATAGGCGCATGGCCGAGTCCACTGGAACAGTTCAAGGCGAGGTCATCGCCACCAGCGAAAACAAGCACGCCGTCAACGCCATCAAAAACAGCATCGTCGTCCAGGGCGGCCACAGCTTCAAAACCGAGTGCACCAGCACCAGCAAAACCAGAGAAATCGTCCAAATCAGAGAAATCATCGAAAAGTAACGAATCGTCAAAATCCGAGAAGCCGTCAAAATCGAGCGATCCATCAAAGAAATCTTCGCGACCAAAGACACCTCCCACCCCCAAAACAGCGGCCCCAGCGAAAAAAGTCTCCGAACCCAAGACGACAACAACAGCATCCAAGAAATCCTCAAAGCCAGCCGCACCCGCAAAGCCCGCCCCCGAACCCAAAAAAGCCTCGCGCCCAAAACTCGAAACGCGCACCTCGTCGCGACCCAAGATGGAGCGCACCTCCTCTTCCTCCTCGCTCGACAGCGACGACGAAAACGGCGATCTGCGCGCCGCCTGCCTCCGCGAAGTCGCTTCCGTCACGGGCCTCAAGGGCAAGAACCTTTCCATCTCGCTGCGGCAACGGTCCTCGGGCGGGTGGTACGCCGCGCTCAAGGATGTGGGTGCAGACAAATACTTGAAAATGTGGATGAATCGCGACAAGACGTTTGCGACGCAGGAGGAAGCTTTGCAAGCCTACTTGGTCTTTGTTAAGCGCATGAACTCTGATATGAAGCTTTTTGGGCCTATGAGCCCAAAGACGGGGAAGACCAAGGGCTTTTTCTGAGAACGTTTGTGAGAGACGAGCGCATGTTCGTCATTGTACTGTACTATATGTAAGATACTGTATTGTGGGTGGGTAATACGGGTTATATTCAGCAAGGCGTTATCAGGAAAACATTTGCGAAATAAGGTAGGTATGTTCGCCAAAGCATGTTGTACGATATAGGGAAGAATGTATCTTCCGGGAAGGGAGGGGGCGTCAAAAGGGAAACGGGAAAAAGGGATCATTTTCTTGCGTTTTTTTGTCGGCCGGCCGGTACAGCTATATACCCCACTCATCTCTCTCTCTCTCCTCACGGATGGGCCTTGTTGTTCGTAGATCGGACAGGAAGAAGGCCCGTGGAGATATATACTTGTAATCGATAATCTTTCTTCTCCATACCATAATCATGTTGTTCCCGCACCCATAATTTCCAAAAGCGACTGATAATGGCCAGAAAAAAAAACCCCCGCCGTCGTTGTATGTAACTGGCAACCAAGGAGATTTCACTTATTTACCCTGTCCGCCCTCTCCTCGTCCCTCCACCAACTACACTGCTCCATCCTGACTCCATTCTTCTCCTCTTCCATCGCTGCGCCTCCCTTCGTCGGCGGATTGACTACCAACTCCCTACCCCCCGTTCCCTCATACTTGTCCCACACTGTCGAGCTCCCCAGCCGATACGTATTCGGATCGCCACTAACGACAAAGCTCGCCCAATAGGCATTATACTTTTCGGCAATCCCCGGGAATTGGGTACCCGATTGGCCATTGAAGTAGGCAGCGTCGCTTCCATGCGGGACGCCCATGTAGCTAGGGGCCCAATTGGGAGTGTTGAAGCGCGCTTTGTAAACTGCGGCGCCGGCGGATGCGAGGCGCGAGGCGGTGTCTTGGACAGGGCAGATGTACGAGTAATCGCCGTAGGCAGCGGCGACACGTTCAAACTGATCGGAGACGTAGTTTAGCGAGCCGACCTCGGCTTCCGCGTTTGGATACAGCGTCTGGAGGTCAGACAGGTCGTTCGCTGTGAGGCCCGGGACGAGGGTTTCCCAGAAAGAGAGAAATTCGTCGTTGGTGCGGAGGTCTTGGGGTGCAAAGGCTTTGCCTTCGTCGGTCGTTGAGCTGATCAGTAAGGGAACCTTGAAGAAGGTGCCGTCTTCGCCTGAGGTTGAGCCGCGCTTTTCCAGGAGTGGGCCCGGCGAAACAGGTTGCCAAGGCCATGTTATGTTGTAGTTGTGTGCGTTGTACAAAGATGAAGAGATGAACTGGATGTCATGGGCTTCCGCGGCTCGAAGACACTGGAGTGCAGCCGAGCTTGGGGATGATGGACAGTTGAGGTAGTCCATAAAATCCTCCACATGCCGCTCATATAAAGGGTAGCCGACACCTGGGAAAGCGCGTGCCGTTGGTGAGCCCGACGACATGATAGCCTTGCTAAACAACGATTTTCCGGCATCCTCGCCATAGTTGTGGAAGAGATGTATGCCGACAGAGTGTCCACCCGCACTCTGGCCTCCCAGTGTAATTTTGTCTTCATCACCTCCAAAGTTGCCAATGTACTTCTGCAAGAAATCCAAGGCCATCCTTTGATCTCGGATTCCTAGGTTCAGGAGACCGTGCTCTTGCATGAACTTGCTTGGAAGGCTCCCTAGTGCACCCAACCGATACTGCACAGTGACCACCATTAGAGGCTCCGTGCTTTTCTCCACGAACAACGCACCATCGAAACTGCGATGAGAGCCCATGACGAACGATCCGCCATGTAGGAAGATCAAGGAGGGCAGCTTCTGGTCCATGGAGATACCTGACGGGCGATATACGTTGATAGTGAGACAAGCCTCGGATTGTCCAAGCGAGCCGTACATATTCTGAAAGCACACCGGTCCGTTAGCTGTTGCGTCTTTTGTGCCGTCAAAAGGCTCGGGCCATGTGACTGGTTTAAATCGGGCCTGGCCAACCGGCTGAGTGGAGTACTCGACATTCAACCACGCATCAACCGGCCTGCTGAACGTCTTCGTCTTCTTCAAATTCGTCAGAACCTGTGTTCCTTGGAAGGATCCATAGCCTGGTAGATTGACGACAAGAACCGCGTCTGGTCTGCTCGGAATTGGCTGAATGGGTTCTTGTTGTTGTGGTGGGTGCGGTCGCGCGTAGCCAAAAGCTCCAAAGTACCAGAACAGCAATATAGTACTACCCGAAAAAATCATGATGATAGTTAACCTTCTCTTGAGCCATCGCGAAGAAAAGTGGTTATTATTTATACATTCGACCTCACGCGCCTTGGTCAGGGGCGGTGCGGGGAGGTTGTCCGCCATACTGCCGACACCACCTGCCGGGAGTGCGGTGGTTATTGGGAACGCGACAGTATTGGTGGTATTTTGCGATCCGATGATCCTCTGCCCTCTTCTTCTGCACTGCAACGTCGTGATCGTGTGTAGGGAAGTATGTGATGTCGATGTCGTGGTGTTGAGAGTTGAGCACGGGGCTGGGCCATGTGCACAGCCTTCCAGGGTTGCCGATCCGCTTTGCCGAACTGGGCAGTGGCTCGTGCAAGGATGTTATTCAAGCCTCGCTGTGAGGCGGCAGAATCGCGGTGATAGATTCGAAGGTTACTCTACATTCGGAATGGAAAGCATTCGATTTACCACGAACTAGCGGATAGGGTCAGTACACCGAAGACACATTTCCTCTCATAGCTTATGGTACAAAGTGCTTACATTATGCTGACTCAGCTTACATGCTCTAAGGTAACGTTAACTAAGTTACATGAGCGGATTTTGAGTATGATAGGACGGAATTCTTTCATTGTCACCGCTTGGATTGAAGAACTGGAGTTGATCATCGGCGCGCTTGGACTTGTAGTAGGTAGGGCGCGATACGCTACCCCGCTACCGTCATACCATGGCACCAAGTGGGGGCGCGAGAGCAACGACATCTGCCCGTCGTTCCATCCGAACATTCATAAAAGAACACAGCTACTCACCAAACTTCCAAAAGAAACCCCACCAGATAGATCCTAGTATTCTCTTCTCCAAACCTGAAGCAACCAGCCAACATGTCCAAACTCACCGACTTCAAACTACTCTGCTTCGACGTCTACGGCACACTGATAGACTGGGAGACCGGCGCCATTACCGCCCTCCAGCCCATCCTAACCGAGTCCGAAAAACAAGACATAGACCGCAAGCACATCCTCCAAATCCTGCACGCCATCGAATCAACACTGGAGAAAGAAAACCCAACACTCGCGTACTCCAAAGTGCTCACCAAGGTCCATCCAAGGCTATGCAAGGAACTAGGATTGCGGGAGCCAAGTGAAGAGGGAAGCAAAGCGTTTGGAGATAGCGTAGGCAACTGGCCAGCGTTCCCGGATAGTGTGGAAGCATTGAAGCGTCTCCAAAAGCATTACAAACTTGTTGTGCTGTCGAACGTTGACAACGAGTCCTTCAAGCTCGGAAACGAAAACGGTCTGCAAGGCTTCGAATTCGATGCCGTGTATACAGCCCAGGATATCGGCTCATACAAGCCGGATCTTAAGAATTTTGAGTACATGCTAGCGCATGTGAAGGAGCAATTTGGTGTGGAGAAACATGAGGTGTTGCAGACGGCCCAGAGCCAGTATCATGATCATCATCCGGCTAAGGCCATGGGTATCAAGAGTTCCTGGATCTATAGACCTGGTGCGATTATGGGGAACAGAGATGATCCAGTTTGCAATTGGAAATTCGACACATTGGAGGAGATGGCCGTGGCTGTTGAGAAAGAGCTGGCTGAGAAAGGGGGCCATAATTGATGTACTCTCATACAATTCAAAATGGGCATGTTGCATTTCGAGGAGATGCATTCTTTGCATTCGACCAAGGGAGCATATACCATGTGGAATTGCAAGTTCATAGAGTGCCGCGACATAAAAGAGAGTAGTCCTTGCTGGATTTGTTCGCATTAAGCGATGATATCACACATACTTTCTATGATGTATTGACAATGTCCGTGCTCATCTCATACGGGAGGCTTCCGATTTTCGCCTCCAGTACCTCCTTGGTCAGCCTCCACAGATTCCTCGACAACGTTTCGTCTCTGGCCTGCTTGGATGGTTCCGTGACCTTCTTGTCTGGGACAATATACGAGTTCTGCACACAGTTAGCATCTACTCTTTCTAGGTTGATGGGTTGGGTAGACTCGTCGAGTAGAGCGCAGTCTTACCTGGATCTGCTCCTTCACGATATCATCGCTCGCCGCAGCGAACAGCGCAGGCCGACAGCCCTGAGCAACAGGGTCCTTCATGAAAGGGCGGACAGCAGCCACACCAGCCTTTCCAGCCGTCCCATACGCCTCAACAGCTTGCTCTTGTTGGTCCGTCCGCACACCACCGGGGTGGGTAGCATTAATCCACGGCAAGCCCTGGCTACCCGATGCCTTGAGGCGGAAGTACAGCTCGCGGAGGAAGAGTATCTGCGCCAGCTTGGTACGGTTGTAGAGCTTGGTGGCGCCAATGTCCTGGTTGACCTCATCAATCGACTCAAACTTCATGCTCGAGTCGGCGCCCTTATGGAGATCGGACGACTGGTGCACAATGCGCGAGTCGGGCGTCTTTTGCAGAACAGGCAGGAGGGTGAGGGTAAGATGTGCCTGCGAGAAGACGTTGACCTGCATGTGGCTATCGAGGCCATCGCGCGTCTCATTGTACACCCCGACGCCCAGGCCGGCGTTGCACACGAGAGCATCGAGCCGGTCCAGCTCCTTTGCCAGCGACTGCGCCACTTCGTCCACCTGCTTAAGGTCCTCGAGGTTGCACTTGCGCCACTCGACGGTGCTTATGTCGCCCCATTCTTTGAGCGCCTCCTTGGCCTCGTCGGCGTGGTCTTCCTTGTTGGAGAGTAGGTAGATCTTGGCAGGCTTGTGTTGGAGGAGATGTGCGACGATTCCGTAGCCGATGCCAGCGGAGCCACCTGTGACAACGTAGACCTATGGAAGTGTTAGTATGGGAGGAACTGCGTAGATGAGGAAAAAAGCGTGCCTTTCCACTCAGGTCGGGAATGTCCGTATTGGGATCAAAAGCGCTGCCAATGGCTTTCTTGACTGTCTCCATGGCGTAGGGGTGATGTTGGTAGAATACTAAGTCTGTATAGAGACGTGATTCAAGTCGATAGTGCTTACCACGAGGACGTGTGTCTGTGTATTATATCGAATACTGATCGCCCAAGAGCGCGTTTACATGGTGTCGTCATAATGAACACGCGTTGTGCATCTTCAACAGTGGGACCACTGGGACATGACTGTGGCTGACATAATGCCGTCACGAAAGAATGCACAACACCATCTTCCTCGAGTCTGCAGTCGCAACGCTGCATACATGAACGTTGTCGTAGCCGTGTTGAGTGCCCTCACGCCTCGGGCGGACTTGTTCCGCGGCCTTGGCAGTCAAATGGCGCTAGCTATAGGTAGTATAGACAGTTTCATTATCCCTTCCTAAAAAGGCTACGCGTCGTTTGATTAAGTCTTTACAAGCGTTTCTGAACCAACAAACAACGACATCATCGTATCCCGTAAGATCCGCATAATCAACGACGGCAACTCAGGCAGCTACTTCTTCGCCGGCCTGCCAGAACCGCCACCATCCGCTGCAGCCTTCCTCTTGCGCAGCCGGCCCTTCCAGATTCCATCCTGGCTACTGCCCCCATTCTCGCTTCCAGTCTGCTGTGTGCTGTCACCTTCACTACCCGTCTTTTCTTCAGCATTCTCGGTATCAGTTCCTCCGATGCTTGCCTGCTCCTGCTCGTTCGTCCCATCGGTGACACTATTCCCATCGTTTTCGCTCGCGTTGTCCACGGCTGCATGCTTAGAAGAGTCTTCCTCAGTGTCTAAGCCTTCGACTGCGGTAGGCTCTTGAGCTGGTTCCGGGCAGTTCTTCTCGTCCTTCTCATGTCGGATAAACAAGAATTCCAGTTCATGCCCTCCTTGCGAATCCTAGACGGGAAACTTCACTCTCCTCCTGGACATCGACCTCCACGTCGAAGATCCACCCCGGATGTTTCTCCTTGATGATCATCTTTAGATCAGGAGTCATCGTGATATAAGCGTACCCACTAACTGGGTGCTTGAACTGGGTGTCTTGTGGATATGGAAGCGCTACGAACGTCACTTCCGTGTTGGGGTTGCTGCGAGTTACGAGCTGGTAACACGTAACGTACTCAGACACGTCGTGCTTGAAGAGCTTCGGGATGTCGATCGTGTAGTCGACCATCGAATTATGCATGACGAAATGAAGCTCGATCTTGTTCACTGGCTGGGGGTCCGTAGCATCTTGCTGCTCAAGTTCAACGAGCTTCTCGCGTCGGTAGGCGCAAAGGCTACCGAAGTCCGACATGCTCAAGTTGTGACTGCACTGCTTCATGTAGCTTGTGGCCAGCGATGCAGCGATGGCCTGTTCGCTGAGCCACATGATGTCTCCATTGTTGCTTTGTTCCACGACTCGCTTGAGTTTCTCGGATATATCCTCGATGGCATTACAGTACCGGTCCTCGTCTTCCCTGTTGTTCAGATGCTCTTGCGCTACGGACGCGAGATTAGGTGTCTGCGCGTACACGTCCAATCGCTCGTTTATCTGACAATATATACACACGCACTGGTAGAGGTGGTGGTATGCATCCGCTGGGCAGATGTTATTTTTGGCCAGCCACTCGATAATACAGCGTCGGTGGTATGTATGTGAGCACTCCTTGCTGATTCGAAACGCGCTGTGATCTGGATGTTCGGTATACTTTTGGCCAAAGGTCTTGCGACAGATGCCACAGAAGCGATCGCCGGCGGAGGTAGGTATTGTGCTTATGCCTGCCAGGAAGGAGACCTTGCTCGGCAATTGGGGCGCCATTATGATAGTTCGGATGCGATCTGAGTGGGGTAAGGATTGGTCGAAAGTAGAGTAAAGTAGAGTGAGATCTGGGTGGGGTAAGGAGTGGTTGAAGTAGGGTAGAGTCGAATGAGATCTGGGTGGGCTAAGAAATGGTTGAAGTAGAGTAGTCCAAAGAGATCTGGGTGGGGTGAGGAGTGGTTGAGGGTAGAGTAGAGTAGACTGAGATATGGGTGGGGTAGGAGGTGCTTAAGAGTAGAGCAGAATGAGATGCACGGTACCACGAGATCGGGAGCACGTTCTTGATCACCGTGGTGATTCTAACAATTATGAACTAGTATGTCCGTGAAATACAAATCACCAGGTAGTATAGGCAACCTCTGGGTTGCATGGGCCAGTTTGAGGGCCGTATATGGTCTTTGCGCCTTTGCCGTGAAATACTCGTTCTTCTTCACTCAAACTACGTGCTGTATCCGTTGAAGCGAACCACATGACTTCAGCTATGTAGGACTTCGAACTAGATTCGAGTTAGCATATGTAAGTAAAGAACGAAGAGATGGAATGGTAACTAACGGTAACGTAGATATATAAAAGAGCCACGAAAGAGCTCCAAACCTAAGAACCAAATCTATTCGCGGCCGTGTCACACCAGCGTATCCTAATATATTATATGATAAGTGGTTAATCCGCACCTCTACAGATGGCCCATGGGGTATGTTTTTGAGACTTCTTCGCCCTCCTTTATTGTGAAGCAAAGCAGATTTCAGTCTTTGTGCAGTGGCTACAGCAATCACTGCGGACAGCAATCACTGCGAACTAGACGCAATGACCTGTCACATGTGGCCCCAATCGCTGCGGCAGATCGCGCACTGTGGCGTATCTCCTGGGCTACGGCGCGTAGATTAGCGAGTTCTTCTCTTTTTTTCAATTGAACATTACTCATGGCTTGCTGTATCTGTTGGGTTTTATCGTTGAAGGAGCTTAGGGTGGAGGTAGGGATGGATCGTATGGAGTGGACGGCGCTAGGAGAATGGCCATTTACGTAGACCTCCACATACATCCATCACCAAGCCCACAAATCGCGAGATTTGCGGTGCACTAGGTTTCGTGCAATACTGAGTGAGTAACTCTTTAAGTAGGTAGTTGAGGCGGATCTTCTTGCCGAACAAGGTCAACCACGGTTTGCCTGCCCTGAAACCCTCAACAGCAAATCACGCAGAACAGGAAACAAGTAACGAGCTATAAAAGATCAACGCAGTCTTCCGGCCTGGTACGTCGCCACTCACTGCTAAAACAAATTCCGTGTATTTTGCGGTCCGAGGATTTACAATACCAGTGGTAGTCACCTAGGGATGGAGTCAGTCCCGTGATCCACCCGGGCGGTGTGCGCATTGTTCGTGGTGCGCTCGCACAATACTCTTTCATGTGCGCTATTGTATCTTGGTAACGGTTGCCTTGAACCTGTGCTGAAATACGATCTCAAAGCGGTACAATGCGCACTGTGATTCCACAACCATGGGTCAGGAGCCCTCCTTCTCTGTATATAAAGTCGAAACTTCCCCTAAAGTATTTCTCCATACCAACTGCATTCTCTTACGACTACATGAACACACCAACGTTACTTCCACACTCAACGTTACTTATACAAAACTCCACGTCACTGTCAAATTACTCCACCTCGCTTCCACACAACCAAAAAACGAAACCGAACAACCAAGGTCCCAACCTTCCTCCAACACTATGTCCAACGGAGCACCGAAGATGAACCCTGCGCAAAAGATGATGGCAAAGATGGGACACGTCGAAGGTCAAGGCCTCGGCAAGAACGGCACCGGTATCGTCGCTCCTATCGAAGCAAGCGGCACATCTGACCGCCGCGGTATCGGCTTCGAAGGCCAGAACACCGTGAGTTCATGGCTGCAGACGGGGAACCACGAGAACCCTTCCTCCTATCATGGCCTCAGCAGCACCGTGCTGCATATCGAACGTCTTCCGATTAATGTCGAGCCAAAGTACGTCATGACGCTCTTTGGGTCGGAGAAGCCAGATTCGATCGAGGATCTGTATACACCAGAGCGTAACTACAACGGAGACGCATGGGTCAAGTTCAAGACCAAGACTGATGCCAGGCTTGCAGCTGATAAATACGATGGCCGGCCTTTCGGAAAGACACATCAGAAGATCGATGCCGGGTCGGTGGCGGAAGACACTATCGTCTTCGACGACGTCCAGTTCTTGCGTTACTCCGATACGCTGCGCGAAGAGGATCCGGCTCTTGCTTCCGCAACAGTTTTAGTGACCCATCTGCCATCGAGCGGACCGCTGAGAAATATCAACGAAATGGTAGAGACCCTGCGGTTTTGCAGTGACAGTGGTGATTACGGTAACCCAGACTGCCACTGGGACTCTGACGACGAAGATGAGCTTCATGGCATTAAGGAGTCCCGGGTCGTTGGGAAGGAAGGTGTGCTCGTGCAATTCCACTCGGTCAGCGACGCAACCTATTTCCGCAACGAGTTCAACCACGAGTACTGGAAGAACGACACCCTGCATGTCGACTTTCGCCCCGATTCGGACATGAAAGAGCTTCTGGATACCGCTCATGGTCGCAACAACAAAGACAACGTCAAGCTCTTTGTCGCAAACCTCCGGGATCACACCGTCGATGAGATTCGCCAGGCTTTCGAACCAGTGGTGCTAAACTATGTTCACGTCCAGGGCCAGAAGTTTGCTTTCGTGTTTCTTGCAGCTTGCGACGCAGTCAAAGTGCTCGACAAATTCCAGGCCAGCGGCATCAGGCTCCGAAACGGCCGTGGGATTATCTTCCCCAAGCAACCAAAGGACAAGAAGGACATCGCAGCGATTGCCAAAGCTCGCGCAAACGAAGCAACTCGCTATTCCCCGGAAGCGTCGCCTTCGAACATGGCTTCGCTGGTTTCCCGAACCGCGTCAATGGCCATCGCACCAACGACGCCAGTCCGTGTGAAGCTGGCTAACCTCAGCTACAAGACGACGGAGAAGAATATCCGAAAGCTGTTCGACGGTTTTCCTCTTTGTGGTTCCGAGGTGGTGCTCAAACAGGGCTATGGCTTCGTTTGGCTTGCTTCGGATGCTGACGCGCAGCGCGCTGTGGCGGCACTGAACAAGCGGTACGTTTGCGGTGCAGTAGTGACGGTCAAACTCGCCGCCGCCTAAGGAGGGAGTTTGATGGGTGCTTGCTATGCTACAATTTGGAATGGCGATGCGGTTAATCGGCTGACTTTGGCCTCTCGTTGCGGCAATGACACCGCATTGATACCCAGGAAGTTCGGCCATCAAGCTGGTAGAAGCTGCTACTGACCTTTCTCTATAAATTTGATCCTTTCTTTGACATGTTAGCACATTAAGATGTATGTTTGCATATTGCTCGTCTTGATCCGGGATCGTGATAGGTTCAAAGTATCCCAGTCCTTTAATAGCCAATTGTAGTATTACGGTAGTCACTAGGGTTCGCCCGGATTTGTAAAGACACAAACACCAGTAGAGCCTATTCACCAATCCATGCCCTCTCACACTAGGAGAAATTCCTCCTTGGTCCTCTTGCCCTCAATTTCACCGTCCATAATACCATCACAGTAACACTCGCCGATGAACCGAAACAAGCCTCCTTCAAGAGGACGAACAACGTACGGTAACTTTGCACCGCAGAACACCACGACCAAATCGCCAAGACGCATGTATCGAGGCCCTAAACCAACATACCCTTCCTTTGTTATAAATGGCCGCTTGTCTTTCATTCTTTGGGTGGCCATTCGGTAACGGGCGGCATTGTCTCCCCATTCGGACGCCTCGTAGGCTCCTGCAGAGGCATGCGTGGCTCGTACCCCATCAAAGAGCTCTGTCTCCTCAATGTCGCCAATGGGAAGGCGCCATACTGCCTCTTTGCGCCTTGAGAGTGAGGAATAGATATTCTTTTCCTTGCTCTCCGACAGGACGCATAGAGCTTTGATCTGCGCTAGATATGCGAAGTGCGCTTCGTACTGGTCTCCTGCTCTCCAGTACTCTTCTGATCCTTCCCAGATCCCGGCTATCTCCTCAATCTCGTCCACTTTAAACCCCTCCAAGCCAAGAATCTGCTCCTCGGGTGTGTCGATCAAGCCTAGAGCATCCTTGGAAGCGGAGAAGAATGGAGCATTATCAACCCCTGCCTGGTAAGCGAAGGACTTCTGCACGGTGCTGGTCCAGTTAGGAACCCAAGACGGCAGACCCTGCACGAGTTTGGGATGCTGAGCTAATGCAAGGATATCGAGGTTCCCGTTCTTGATGATCGCTCTGGTAGTTCGGACATACACCAGGTCCGTTCGCTCCTTCAGAGAATAATCGACTTGGATCCCGAGCTTCTCTGTATCGTTGGCAATTCCGAGGACGCCGTACACAGTATCACAAGGCATCGTCGCTAGCAATCTGTTACCGCCAACAAAAACCTTCTGTAGCAACTGGCATAGTGAATCTCCAGCATGTCTGCCGGCGTCTCGACCTTTTCTGCGCTGACGCGTAGCAAAGAACGTTTGAATGGGATCCAGCTCTTGAAAAAGTGTCATTGCTCTCGTCTTCTCCTCCTGGGATGACGGCCACACCCAGAAAAATTGACCGACGCCATGTTGGAGTGTTTGAAAGGCAAGCAAAGCTTGATCGGCCGTGATTCTCTTGTCACCACAAACGAATATAGCAGTGGAGGCCAAACCAAACTCTTGGAGCACCCACACTCGCGTAAACCAAGGTCTCCTGCACCAAGCAGCCATGGCTTTCAGAACTTGCATGCTGAGTAACGGCATGGCACGTTTAACGATTTCAAAATACTCCGCCGTCTTCTTGTCTTCCGGATCAACTCGCTGCACGATTTTCTGCAGGGTCGGCCAGCGCTGTGGTGTGTAGTAGCTCATCAAGCCCCAATCCTCGGCCTCTTTGCCAACAGTTTTCCAAACATCCATGCACTTATCAGAGTCATCTGCAGCCGGTCCTAGCCAGACTAAGACTTCTTCGGCCGCGCGATAGATACGACCCATTTGCCCAACTTGCTCTGCCTTCTCTTGATCATTCTTTTGGTCGATACATATCTGGTCGATCCACAGAGTAACGGGTTCAGATGGGTGGCGAAGGTGTCTAAGTGCTGTTTCTAAAGATTTCGTAATGAACAGCTCTTTGCCGTTAACCTTGATCGTCTGCGTGAAGGCGCCAGAATCCCATGTGTATGACAAAGCTTTGAAAGCCTTCGGTGAGTATAGTGGAGTCCAGAAGATACGACAAGATATTGTGTCGAGTTCGAGTGCCGCGGGTGATGCCTCTTTCGAAAGAAGGTGTTCGTCTGAGCAGTTTCTGGGCTTTGACATCTGTTCGGCCGGCTCAAGATGAACCAGGCGGATGCACACATCCTGTTCGGACTGAGCAGGGCTCCAAGGATCCACCAAATAGGAGAAGAAGGATGATGACATTGAACTTCGACGTAAGAATGGTATGAAGAATAGTTGTACGTGTTGAAAGAAGGTTTCGCTTCATCCCAAGATTTTATGTCCGAAGAGCTGAGCGCCCAGAGCTGAAAAACATCGAAGAAGGCGCTACCATCCCGTTCAGGGCGAGAGACAGCCAGCCACGCGAGAGACAGCCAGCCACCAGGGCGGCAAACTGGTCCCCAGCACATACTGTTGAGTCTGTTGTCGAAGCAATGAGTAGGCTGTAGCGTTTAATTTATTATTAAGCATAGCGTGTAGTAGTACCTATTATAGAGTAGAGGAATAGCGAGCTGTACTGTGTAACTATTTAACATGAAGTTTATCTTAGGCTTCTTAGCGGGCTTAGACGGCATGGTCCATGGACCTCCGGGCTAACCGCCTAACCGCCACTAACCTCTCGCTAAGTCTCGCTAAGTCTCGCTAACACCGCCGCTAATTATCTAACTAATTACACTAGTGACTATAGGCAGCGCCCTAAAGGTCCTACTATCTAAAAGACTTTTAAATAAGTTTTAACTTAATTAGTTAACTACCTAGTAGAAACCTGTCACGAGAGGTAACGAGCAGTGACGTCGAAGCTTGCTTTAGAGGCTCGATTGATTTGCTACGTATAGTTCTCACGTA